>BPLR01011824.1:0-62347 GCA_021605095.1 Caerostris extrusa | reverse complement strand
CTGTTCTGGAGTACCAACGACTAGTACGTAATTCTTTGGGGGAAGCTAACTCACATGAAACCAGTACTTAATTCTTTGTAGAAATTAACTCATGAAACCAGTAATTTATTCTTTGTAGAAATTAACTCACATGAAACCAGTACTTAATTCTTTGTGGTAGAAATTAACTCACATGAAACCAGTACGTAATTCTTTGTAGAAATTAACTCACACGAACCAGTGCTTAGATTCTTTGTAGAAATTAACTCACATGAAACCAGTACGTAATTCTTTGTAGAAATTAACTCACGAAACGAAACCAGTACTTAATTCTTTGTAGAAATTAACTCACATGAAACCAGTACTTAATTCTTTGTAGAACAACTCACATGAAACCAGTACGTAATTCTTTGTAGAATTAACTCACATGAAACCAGTACGTAATTCTTTGTAGGAAATAACCTCATGAAAACCAGTACGTAGTTCTTTGTAGGAAATTAACTCACATGAAACCAGTACGTAGTTCTTTGTAGAAATTAACTCACAAACCAGTACGTAATTCTTTGTAGAAATTAACTCACATGAAAACCAGTACGTAGTTCTTTGTAGAAATTAACTCACATGAAACCAGTACGTAGTTCTTTGTAGAAATTAACTCACATGAAACCAGTACGTAATTCTTTGTAGAAATCACATGAAACTCACTTTGAAATTAGCTTCACATGAAACCAGTACGTAGTTCTTTGTAGAAATTAACTCACATGAAACCAGTACGTAATTTCTTTGTAGAAATTAACTCACATGAAACCAGTACATAGTTCTTTGTAGAAATTAACTCACACAGAAACCAGTACGTAATTCTTTGTAGAAATTAACTCACACGAAACCAGTACGTAATTTTTGTAGAAATAACTCACATGAAACCGAGTACGTACTTCTTTGTAGAAATTAACTCACATGAAACCAGTACGTAGTTCTTTGTAGAAATTAACTCACATGAAACCAGTACGTAGTTCTTTGTAGAAATTAACTCACAGAAACCAGTACGTAATTCTTTGGGAAGCTAACTCACATGAAACCAGTACTTAATTCTTTGTAGAAATTAACTCACATGAAACCAGTACTTAATTCTTTGTAGAAATTAACTCACATGAAACCAGTACGTAATTCTTTTGGCAGAAATTAACTCACACGAAACCAGTACGTAATTCTTTAGAAATTAACTCCACACGAAACCAGCACTTAATTCTTTGTAGAAATTAACTCACACGAAACCAGTACTTAATTCTTTGTAGAAATTAACTCACACGTGAAACCAGTACTTAATTTTTAAAAATTAACTCACACGAAACCAGTACTAATTCTTTGTAGAAATTAACTCACACGAAACCAGTACTTAATTCTTTGTAGAAATTAACTCACATGAAACCAGTACGTAATTATTTTTGTAGAAATTAACTCACATGAAACCAGTACTTAATTCTTTTGTAGAAATTAACTCACATGAAAACCAGTACGTAATTCTTTTGTAGAAATTAACTCACACGAAACCAGTACTTAATTCTTTGTAGAAATTAACTCACAGGAAACCAGTACGTAATTCTTTAGAAATTAACTCACACGAAACCAGTACTTAATTCTTTGTAGAAATTAACTCACACAGAAACCAGTACTTAATTCTTTGTAGAAATTAACTCACATGAAACCAGTACGTAATTCTTTGTAGAAATTAACTCACATGAAACCAGTACATAGTTCTTTTTTGTAGAAATTAACTCACATGAAACCAGTACGTAATTCTTTTGGAAATTAACTCACACGAAACCAGTACGCAATTCTTTGTAGAAATTAACTCACACGAAACCAGTACGTAATTCTTTTGTAGAAATTAACTCACATGAAACCAGTACGTAATTCTTTGTAGAAATTAACTCACATGAAAACAGTACGTAGTTCTTTGTAGAAATTAACTCACATGAAACCAGTACGTAGTTCTTTTTGTAGAAATTAACTCACATGAAAACCAGTACGTAATTCTTTGTAGAAATTAACTCACAAAACCAGTACGTAGTTCTTTGTAGAAATTAACTCACATGAAACCAGTACGTAATTCTTTGTAGAAATTAACTCACATGAAACCAGTACGTAGTTCTTTGTAGAAATTAACTCATGAAACCAGTACGTAATTTTGTAGAAATTAACTCACATGAAACCAGTACGTAATTCTTTGTAGAAATTAACTCACATGAAACCAGTACGTAGTTCTTTGTAGAAATTAACTCCACATGAAACCAGTACGTAATTCTTTGTAGAAATTAACTCACATGAAACCAGTACATAGTTCTTTGTAGAAATTAACTCACACGAAACCAGTACGTAATTCTTTTTCTGTAGAAATTAACTCACACACGAAACCAGTACGTAATTCTTTGTAGAAATTAACTCACATGAAAACCAGTACGTAATTCTTTTTGTAGAAATTAACTCACATGAAACCAGTACGTAATTCTTTGTAGAAATTAACTCACATGAAACCAGTACGTAATTCTTTGTAGAAATTAACTCACATGAAACCAGTACGTAGTTCTTTGTCGAAATTAACTCACAAACCAGTACGTAATTCTTTGTAGAAATTAACTCACATGAAACCAGTACGTAATGCTTTGTAGAAATTAACTCACATGAAAACCAGTACGTAGTTCTTTGTAGAAATTAACTCACATAAAACCAGTACGTTTCTTTTTCAGGCAGAAATTAACTCCACATGAAACCAGTACGTAATTCTTTGTAGAAATTAACTCACATGAAACCAGTACGTAGTTCTTTGTAGAAATTAACTCACATGAAACCAGTACGTAATTCTTTGTAGAAATTAACTCACATGAAACCAGTACGTAATGCTTTGTAGAAATTAACTCACATGAAACCAGTACGTAATGCTTTGTAGAAATTAACTCACATGAAACCAGTACGTAGTTCTTTGTAGAAATTAACTCACATGAAACCAGTACGTAATGCTTTGTAGAAATTAACTCACATGAAACCAGTACGTAATGCTTTTGTAGAAATTAACTCACATGAAACCAGTACGTAGTTCTTTGTAGAAATTAACTCACATGAAACCAGTACGTAATTCTTTTGTAGAAATTAACTCACATGAAACCAGTACATAGTTCTTTGTGAGAAATTAACTCACATAGAAACCAGTACGTAATTCTTTGTAGAAATTAACTCACATGAAACCAGTACGTAATTCTTTGTAGAAATTAACTCACATGAAACCAGTACGTAATTCTTTGTAGAAATTAACTCACATGAAACCAGTACGTAATTCTTTTGTAGAAATTAACTCACATGAAACCAGTACGTAATTCTTTGTAGAAATTAACTCACATGAAACCAGTACGTAGTTCTTTGTGGAATATATGCACGACCAGTACAGAGCTCTTTATAGAAAGTAACTTACACAAAGTCAGTAAATAGTTCTTCTAGAATGTACGAAAGAGAAGTATGTAATTCTTTTTAGAAATTAGTTTACATAAAGTCAGTAAATAGTCCTTTGTGGAATGCACCGGTAAGTAGTTCATCGTGAAATGTATACATAACCAGTAAGCAGTTCTTTTTTTAGAAACTAACTTACAGAAAAAATATGTAGTTCTTGTTGGAATGTAAGAAAGACTAGTATGTAGTTCTTCGTGGAATGTAAGGATGACCAGTACGTAGTTCTTCGTGGAATGTACGATCGACTCGTATGTACTTCTTTATAAAAACTAACTTACATAAAGCCAGTAAATAGATCTTCGTGGAATGTACGCAAGACCAATACGCAGTTCTTTATTGAAATTAATTTATACAAATCCAGTACGTAGTTCTTCGTGGAATGTAAGAATGGCCAGTAAATAGTCCTTCGTGGAATGTAAGAATGACCAGTATGTAGTTCTTCGTGAAAAGTAAGAATGACCAGTACTTAGCTCTTCGTGGAATGTACGAACGATTCGTATGTAGCTCTTTATAGAAACTAACTTACGCATAGCCTTCGTGGAATGTAAAAACGGCCAGTATGTAGTTTTTATAGAAACAAACTTACAAGAAATGTAAATGTACGAATGACTCGTATGCAATTACTTATATGTAGTACATATAATATGTATATATAGTATCTATAAAATGAATTTTTATATAAACTAACACATAAAGCCAGTAAATAGTTTTTCGTGGAATGCACACACGACCAATAGGCAGTTCTTTATAGAAACTAATTTACAAAACTCCAGTGCGTATTTCTTCGTAGAATGTAAGAACGGCCAGTATGAAGTTCTTCGTTCAATGTAAGAACGACCAATATGTAATTGTACGTGAAAAAACATACGAAAGACGACTAATTAGCTCGTCGCGAAAACTAATTTGCAGATGACTTATACATAGTTCTTTGTGGGAATTTAATATTATGCCAATACGAAACAATTATTAACTTTTTCAAACCTCGAGAAAGAGTTTAAAATTAAACAAAAAAAAAAACATTTAATTAAGTTACCATTTAAATTTCACCATTTTATTTTTATATTTTTCTGATTTTCAGTACTCAACTTTTTAAATGTTCAATAATAGAGTTTTTGCATACCGTACATTGAGTTATCGTAGGACGTCCGTTAGCTTTTTCTCCCCTAGCGCGCATGCTCATAGGAAACTGCGCATGCGTATCTGTAATAATGTTTCCTATGAGCATGCGCGCTAGGGAGAAAAAGCTTAACGGACGTCTTACGGTAACTAACGTACGGTATGCAAAACTCTCTCATTGTCGTAAAATTTTAAACGATACTGAGTTGCATATCAACAGATAGTAGCAAGATAATGCAATTATATTAAAAAAGTACTGAATTCGTTTTGTAATCAGCAAACTACATCACTTTATTGAACCAAACTCAGCAGCTAATATGGAAATCAGGAAGTGCTAATGAAGCGTTAATCATTAGCGATGCAATCGGTGACGGATGTATTTCGTCCATAAGCCGCATTTGATTTGATCTGTTTGTTAATTAGGACATAACGGGGTCAAGAAAAATCCATAAGCTTCCACATGGAATTACAGAGCAGATTTTTTGAAGATTCAAGGACACCCAGAAGCGGTCAAATTAAGGTAAACACACTTTTATAGCTTTTCTTAAGAAACTGGACTGACGGAATTCTAAGCTACTGTGTCAAAACATGAATGCTAATTAGAAATTTTAAAAACGTTTCTACAGCGTATTAATACAAATTAAACTATCACGCATTTTCTAAAATGAACAAAGTTAAATATTTCTAAATTATTTGTAAAAATTAATTATTATTGAATATTTTATTGCAGAGTGGCGGGATACAACTCTGGCAGGTTAACTTAAACTTTAATTTTAATTGCTTACATGCCAAAATAGTATATATATTTTTAGTTTTATACTATCGTATAGCAATTCTGGATGGCTGAGTGGCTAGCACTCTGCCGCTCGGTACCACAGGTTTCGAGTTGAAATCCCGGCGGTGGCATGGTTGTTTGTAGTGATTCGGAATCCACTTTAAACCGTAGATACCTGTCTCATATGACGCTAGAGCGTCACAGAACACGATCAGACTTCACATCCACATCATTCCCAAGCTGTAAAGTAACACTGATTGTCGTGATGTAGTAGTAGTAGAACGTTACCTCCATCTTATTTACACGAATAAAGAAAAAAATTCTCATATTCTTGTAAGAGGAAGTTGAGCTTTTATTTTTGAACATCCAACCTGCAAAATTATTGTCCCAATCACAAGGCAATTATATCCATTCTATTCAATTCATGTTGTACTGATTTTGGACCATTATCACAAGCCTTCTATTTCAGCCATTTAAAATGGTCTTTTTAAATATTTTCTTACATCATTTATAACATTATATTGGCATTTTTATGAACAAGAATTCCAGACAGTAAGAACAACTATTAACTTTTTTTAATTCTATTTCTATAGAAAACAAAGATAATACAAATATATACTTTTTCAAACTTAAAAATTCTAGATTTGTATGTCCACGAGGATTGGTTTTGTTTGTCTCTCTATTGTCACACGAAGGTTAAACAGACCGGGACCTACAGTTTAAAGTGGATTCCAAACCACTTAAAAACATTCATGCATCCACCAGGGTTCAAACTTAAAATCTGGGATACCAAACGCCAGAGTGTCCACGAGGAAGATTATCCGATACGATATGATTATTCTATGATTTTACAACATTCTTCTTCAAATGCCTGATGGCCTATGGTCTAATGCTCTGGTCTTTGTTACCACATGTTTTAGGTTTGAATGCTGGTGGTGGTATGGATGTTTTTAAGTGGTTCGGAATCCACATTAAACTGTGGCAGTCCCCAGTCTAATTAACCCAAAATGCTCACAAAATGACCATGGAGCACGACAAACCAGACCAAACTAAATCTTCGAATGTTAGCATAATAAAATAGGAAAATTTTATCTCTGGTAAATCAAATAGTTTATTGAAATCAAAAATGCTTATATTTTTTTTAAATTCTCTGGAGCAGAGTAAAATCAAGTACATTAAGAAAATAAAAAAAAAAAAAAAATATGCGCAACTTAAAAATCAATGAAATCTCTGAGAGGCGGGTTTAAAGCAGTTTTTTTTTTATTGATTATAATAGCTACTAAAACCATTTTTAAACAGATTATTCCCTGCATTATTGGTAGATATTATGCTAAAATAACATATATATACTGAAATGGGCTGCAAAATTGAAATTCATAAAAAATTATAAGCCTTACCGTAATCACCCCCTGCCACTAAATTATTTACGGATATGTTTCTTTCAATGATGATTTTTAGTAAACACTGTGAAAATAGAATTAGTATAGAGTGAGGGCTATGTTTTAATAAACATCTCGTGTTTCATCAAATGAACAACCAATCTAATAGTTTTAAAAGGATGGTGATGCTGTCTCAGATAACATGAAGTCAATACATGGCAAACGTGTACATCATGTGAAACAAAATGTTGCCATAAAACATTTTGTATCATAGTTGAGTTTTTAGCTTCATGTTGAGTTTTTTATGTTTATATGTTCATATGTTATGTTTTGATATATCGATGTTATAGCCGAATAAAATTTTTTAATCTAATTATTAGTTTGAGACAAATATGTATATTTGACTCAAACAGATATATATATATATATATATATATATTCTGCTTCTTCATTGGCGCAACAGCCCCATGGTGGGTCAAGGCCGTATACCGACTCACTGATATCGAGACAGGAGACGTTTTTATTTTTATGGGATAGACTTAAATCAGCCGCACGACCAACTCTCTGATCATATTACACAGTATCTATTGTTTAAAGTGGATTAGAAACCACTACAAATATGTCCATGTCACTACCGGGAGCAGTCAATAATCACTTCCAAGAGTATTTATGGGTTTTGCCCACATGCCAACCTCCTCAGAACTTAAGGGGGTTTTACGGCTTATCAAGGTTTATCACTTTGACAAGGCAACTATCGATTCGTCATTGATTACCGGGTTTCTAGCCAAGCTCCATATGCGAGTCTAACGCATTATTTACCAGGCTTTTTCTATACTATATAAAAACGTTTTATATACTTTTATATATGAACTAGTCAAAGTGTGTTAACATATTATGAAATTTATCCTTAAATATATAGTAATTTATAGCATTTTTGTATTTAAGCGATACCAAAATATTTTATGTGATGTATATTATTTTGAATACATATTTGATGAAAATTTTATTATTATCTTAATTTGAGTGTGCATAAATCTACAGGCTTCTATAGCTTTAATTTCTTAATATTGTCTGATTGACTGGAATGTGTTGTGGCATTGTAATTGGGTTTCTCCAGTATGTGTGGGAATACCCAAGATGAATATTAACACAGCTAGCCGACAGTATTAATAATTAATACCAGAAATGGGAAATGTAGTTCTTTTAAAGAAGTTTGGCTAAACAAGTTTCTTTATCGCTGAAACGACAAAAGAGATTTTAAAACAAAAAAGAAAAGAAAGAGGGGTTAAACCCTGTTGTGATCTGCTTTATTTACGAGTTATAAAGAACTAGAAACACAAATAATACTTTATAAAAAGTACCTTTGTCTACATAAATAAACTTTTGAAATTCCTGATGACACATTCTACAAAGTAAGTTCATTCTAATAATGCAAAAAATAAAAATTGACGGACTTATCCTTGCATTTCTTACACAAGCAAGCATATAAATTTTCTTCAAGCTAAAAAATTTGATTATTAGACCATTTACAGCTTATTCAACTATATTTTAAAAAAATCATTGTTATTCATATACAATTTTGCAATCTGCAATTTTGAACAAACACAAGAGTGGCATTTGAAAGAAATCGCACCCTCTTCCTCGAGTCTTGTCATAAAGGACATTCTGACATACAAATTTATTGTTCTCATTTCAGTCAGAGACTTTCAGCATTCGTTCTCGTTTGTCGAGTTGCAAACCAAGATCTCAACACGCATTGCTGATCATTCTGATACAGATATTCGATGACAGCATTCGTAGAAGCAAAAAAAACCCTCAAAGCTAGGGCTAGCTGCTACTAGGCTACTAAGCTACTAGGATGCCAAAGGTCGATATATTCAACATCTTCTCATTTTGAAGCAGTAGTTTGTTTCTCAGCAATCTTTTCAAGGCTGAGTAGTGCATACAGCTAGTGCACACAGCCGCATCTTAAGGAATCAGCTGGGTATTTAATTGCGTTAGTTGTTTAAAAGTTGCAGTGTTAATTGTTCTCTGAATTTGTTTTGGTCTGGTCAGAAGAAGTAACGCATGTGAATATGTTTACCAGATTTTGGTGATGTTAGGATGGGATTCGTTTTTGGTCATAAATCAAAAAGACTTATCACCCCTACTAAAAGATGGCTGGGTGCTTGCTCAGAAATATATATATATATACACAGTCCAGTCACATTAATGTGACCACCACCTACTCGACGTCAACGTGGAAATAACCAATGCAAAAAGGCAGATGGCGGCACGTGGACTGTATATATAAGAATTCCCTTAATACCACACTCCACTTAAAGCCAGAATATACAAGAGTGTATATTCTGGCTCTTATTTCAAATAGTCACATTAATGTGACTGGACTGTGTATATATATATATATATATAACGCAACATATACACAAAAAAAATAGAAAAACACACTAAAAGGGAATTTATACAAAATCAAAATGTGGTTAGAGCACTAACATTTGATATAATAATTATACTTTACAAATATAGAACACAAAATCTAAAAAAAGTATAGAAAGGGAATTAAACCATTTTGCTTGAGAAAAGCTCCTACTGATATTCGCTACACCAAATTGTATAACAAAATAACTGTAGCATTCGCAGCGAAAAAGAAACAATTTCTTCCTTTTTTTCTTTTTTTTTTTTGAGAGGTGAATTTTAAGCATTTAAAGGATTTTTGTATTGCGAAGACTATGATGTTGTACATGTTGGTGTAACGAATAATAGTAGAAATTTTCTAATGAGCTGCGTAGTTCACTAGTATAGTAGTGTTCGTAGTTCACTGCTTCTCAGTTCTCCTTTGGTTTTTGTGTTCATATGCTGTGTTTATATGTATATATAAATATATGGAATTCGTCAATATATATGCTTTCGCACTAAATCCAATATTTGACTTGATGTTTTTAATCGTTTTTTTCATCGTGATCATGTTTTTTGACTTGAATCCACCTGTTCATAATATCCTGAGGTTACATATTCCTTGATAATGATTTTCTAAAGATATTACATCTGGCGCTTGGTGCCACAGGTTTCGCTATCGTGTTTCGGCGGTGCTATGGACTTTTGTAGTGACTGTAGAGAGTTGAAAACAAGGCTGACAATATCATGTAAAAACAAAAACATCTCCTTTCTCGAAATCTGCCAGTAGGCAGAGGGCCTTGGCCCATCATTGGGTGTTGCGCCATTGAAGAAGAAAAAAGATGTTGCAATTAATTTCTTTTTGCGTTCTACTGATTTTCAAACTAACGATTTTCAGTTTAGTCGATTATGCACACTAGATTATGCACACTATATTACTTAGGATGTTAAATATTTTTTAGGGGGGACTGAATGCAAAGAGGTTTCAGCACTTCAGGGTTTTTGTTATGCAAAAAGTATTATGATTCGGATTGATTATATATATATGTGTGTTCTTTATCTTCCAAGTTTCCATTAGAAAGAGGAAATTTAAAAGCTAATAATTCGCTTAATAGTATTAATTGGTCAGTAATGTATACTGCAGTCAAGTCCTTGAACTGTCAGATAATTTCACAAAGGTCTAGGACAACATAGGAGAAAAATCAAAAGATCCTCCTTAAAAATTTGAATAATACACGTCGGAAGAAAACTCATCAAGCTCATCAAGATAATGAAAGTGAAGTGAGGAGAAACTTTTCAAAAACAGGAAACGTTTGCAAAATAAAATAAAATATATTAATATTTTTATATAAGAAAACGGTAATTAAAAGATAAAATGAAATTTTATTTATTCTTGCCACAAAGCTTGAAAATTGACTATTATATAATATTTTACGGCATTAAAAGTTCATTTTCAATGCGCATTGAAATAAATTTTGCAATGACTCATTTTTAAGTAAATTCTAAATACTTTCTTAAATACACACACATACACAAAGTCCCACTTTCAAAATGCTGTAAAAAAGTACCGATGAGTTCAAATTTGAACTGAAGATACTTGAAGGAAGGGGAAACTGTACGGCATCAAAAAAAGTTTCAAAGTGTATTAATAGATAGCGTTATAAGCGGCATAAAGAAAGTAAATTCGGCTGCAAGTGATATTTTGAATCAAAATTACAACGTATTTGGCATGAGTTGCACATTAAACCAACTGTAGTGTTCAATGTGCTTGATTGTTTCTGTTTTTTGAAGGAAACAAAATTATTCCATTAAGAAATTGTTTATTTTGATTAAAAAAGAATAACAATTGAGATTTTTAAAATGTTTGAAAAAATTTTATAGAACACCAACATTAACATTATTGAAACATTTGAACATTATAGAACACCATATATTTCTGTTGTAAGATATTCGATATTCATAAAAATGCGCAAGCTATCGCTTTGCTTGAACTATCACTGAGCTGTTACTTAGTTTAAAATTGTTATGAAAGGTTTTTTTAATTAATTTTAATAAAGTTTTCACGTTGTTTATTAAAGAGAAAAGTTTCTCGAATATTCTGCAACCTTAATATTAGCGTCATTCGGTCTGGTTCTGTTTGTCGCTCTACAGGTCATCTTGTGCACACGAGGGCTAAACAGACCGGAACCTACAGTTTAAAGTGGATTCCGAACCACTAACAAACATCTATGCCACAGTCAGGATTTGAACCTGAAGCCAGAGCACTAATAAATTGTCCATCAGGCCGCATTAGCGTCATTCACTGCAGAATTTAATTTAATAAAACCCACTAACTTAAACTGGAGGCCTGTGGCAGGGATAGATGATTCCTTGGTATCATCTTAGTGTCCTAAGTACCTCCTTTTTCCTAATGTCAATAAACGTTTTTATTGTGTTTAAAAATGTTTAAAATAAACATTAATTTGCTACAGGACTCCAATTATATAAAGGCATGGATGTTTGTGAGTGGTTCGGAATCCACGTTAAACTGTAGGCCCCGGTCTATTTAGCCTGAAGTGTGCAATAGATGACCATAGAGCGATGAACCAATCCAAACCAATTATATAAATAATCAAATGTTGAAAATTATAATTAACGGCTTATGGCTTTATAGCGGATTAGATTGGTATTTATTAGTTTCGGTAAAAATGTTTTTAATGTGCTATGAATTAATAAATTGAATTTCAATGTTTAAAATTGATTTTTGACAAATTTTTAAATGTTTTGAATTTAAAACAAATAATCGAAATTCAAGGGGAAAAAAAACTCTAATAATTAGTTATTTGAAGCATTTTAATAAGATTCATGGAAGTTTTGTCAACAAAAAATGTGACTGCATAAAATAAAGTTGCGTTTGATTTAAATATGTAGCTCAAGAAATATTCGATTGCTATTGAGAATTTAAAAAGTAGAAAATTTGATTTAAGTAAAGCTTTTGTGTGGGGGCCTGATGGCCGAGTGATAAGCGTTCTGGCGTTGGATGCAACAGGTTTCGGATTGGTGTCCCGGTTGTGCCATTGGTGTCTGCAGTGGTTCGTTAATCTACTTTAATCCATAGCTCCTGGTTTAATATGACTGTTGGGTGCAGAGTTGACATCCTTACCCCGTAAAAAGAAAACATCTTCTGTCTCGAAATCTGCCAGTAGGCAGATGCTTTTTGTAGGGTTTAGTCCACCATGGGGCTATTGCGCCATGCGCCAATGAAGAAGAAAGGTTTTGTATAGTGAATTCAATGAGGATTTGGTTATTTATAATTATTGATAACAACATAATAAATGTTCTTTAAAGGCGACGAATGTTGTTAGTTAGATTCAATGTGTTTTAAAAAATGTCTTTTAATAATAATAACATTCATTAAAATTATTTAAATTTTCCTTTTTTTTACACCGGGGTCCTTAGATTCTACTAATGCATGCCTACTGTTATGTTACTAATGATGCCTATTGTAATGTTAGGTTTTATTAATGTAGCTCATCAACGGATTGGGGGAAAGGTTACCTTCAAAAGGTTTTTGAGAGTAACACATTTTTGTGACAAATAGCATAAAACACGATAAACCACCAGCAGCTTACTGTCAACGTTAGATGCTTACTCAAACTTTCACAATCTTTATCGAATCTCATCGTTTATGAAAACAGTAACTGCAACGAAATTTTACAGAGTATTTGAAGTTGAGATTTGGAGCTCGGTGTTACAAGTTTCGGATTCGAGTCCCGCCGGTATCATGGGTGTTTGTAGTGGTTAGGAATTTACTTTAAACAGTAGATCCAGTCTAATGTGACTGTTTGGCGTACGATTTACAATCCTACCCCGTAAAATGAAAATATCTCCTGTCTCAAAAAACATGCCAGTAGGCAGACAGCCTTAACCCACAACGGGGCTGTGCCGCCAATCATGATGATGATGATGAAGTTTTGAACAGGAGCTCTCCTTCAAGCTAGCTGAGGCAGTTAGCTTTGTTGGTAGATCTCAAAGGTTAACCTCAGGTACCACTCATAAATACAACGAACAGCCCACCGACAAGAGATGAAAGGGAGGACACTTCCTAAATGTAAGTCTTCTACTTTCATTTCCAGGTGCGTCTTCCACTTCAAAAACACTTCCTAAACCTTCATTCTTTTTGTGATAACTGCCCTACATTGTATACACGTATAGTAGAAAAGCCTAAAAATTCCTATCAACTATCGATTCTACTCTATCCTACTTTGTCTACCACTTCCAAAAACACTTTCTAAATCTTCATTCTTTTTGTGATAACTGCTGTGCATTTGAGAGAACTATGGGTATTGTATAGTAGAAAAGCCTAAAAATTCCTATCGACTATCGATTCTACTATCCTACTTTGTCTACCACTTCAAAAACACTTTCTAAATCTTTATTCTTTTTGTGATAACTGCTGCATTTGAGGGGAACGGGTATTGTATAGTATAAAAATTCCTATCGACTATCAATTCTACTATACAATATGCATTGCACTCGTTGTTAGAATCACTATCAAGTTTCCTTGTTTCTGAAAGGAATGAATGCAACAGACGTCACTAGCGGATTTGAACCTGAATCTTCTGGCACTCTACTACTGAGCCATGAATCGGATAGGAAGTTATCACTAAGTCCTGAATACAACTTTAAGTCACAATGATAATTTCCTAGCTCAGTGGTAACACAAAACTAATTAGCTTTTATATATTCAAGGTCCATTATAAAACGGAATGATAAATCATGTACAAACATGATAAATTGAAAATCTCTTGAACTAATATGACACCCAGGTCATTGTAAATATTACAAAATGGTAGCCATTTTCAGTTTTTGCTCATTTTTCTTTTAATTTTCTCCAATATGTATATTTTTTAAATTTCAGTTTTTTAATTTTCATTTTTGGTTTACATGTTTAATCACTTATTTTTGATTTATATATTTCCCCATTTATTTTTGGTTTACATATTTCATCAATTATTTTTGATTCATATGTTTCATCATTTATTTTTGGTTTGGATGTTTCATCATTTATCTTTTGATTTGCATGATTCATCATTTATTTTTTATTTACATGTTTCACCATTTATTTTTCATCATAGTTTTTTATTCTTATAGACATTTTAATGAAAAAAATATTTTTAATTGTAAATTCACATTGCTCTTTAAATTTTTTTTTTTTTTTTTTTTTTTTTTTTGAGATGTGCAAATTTTCATTTGGTTAAAATAATTTAAAATTAATTTCACATTTATTTATTATTTTACGTTTTTATAAAATAATATTTTTAACAAATCATTAAAAAAATCAATTAAAAAAACTATAATATTTAACTGAATCATAATTATAATTGAACAAGCATATTTAAATAAAAAACTAAGCGATAAAAAATTGTTTTACATTTAGATTTTCTTTATTATTTTTAAATTTTGCAAAATCGTTTAACAAACGCAACATTTTCTGTCGTCATTGCACATGAATTTCACAAAGATCCAACATTAAAAAAAAAAATTTTATTAAAAAAATATTTAAATATTATCATAATTGCAACATGCCCCATTAAAAATCTCTCAAGAATCAAAATTGAACTAAAAAAAAAATCATTTCGAATCACAAACGCGAATCACTAACCAGTTCCGTCAATTTTTGATTTACACTTTTCATCATTTATTTATTTTTATTTTTTTTTTTTAATTTACATGTTTTATAATTTATTTTTGATTTACATATTTCATCGTTTAAGTTTGATTTATATGTTTCATCATTTATTTTGATCATAGTTTTTGATTATTATAGAAATTTTAATGAACAGCATGTTTTTAATTGTAAATTCACATTGCTCTTTAAATTGCTTTTTTTTATGATGTGAAAGTTTTTATTTGGTTAAAATGATAATTTAAAATTAACTTCATCACATTTATTTAATATTTTATGTTTTTATAAAATAATATTTTAACAAATCATTTAAAAAAAAACGAATATCGATTAAAGTATATTTAAATAAAAATTGAGCGACAAAAAGTTGTTTTACCTTTTACCTTTCCTCCACTAATTTAAAATTTTGCAAAATCTTTTAAGAAACGTAACAATTTTCTGTCGTCATAAGCATATGCATTACACAAAGATCCAACAATAAAAAAAATTGCATTAAAAATATATTTAAATATTATCTTAATTGCAACATGCCCCATTAAAAATCGCTCAAGAATCAAAATTGATCCAAAAAAAAAAAAAAATATCATTTCGAATGATTCAAACACCAATACGAATCGCTAACCAGTTCCTTCAATTAGTGTCTAGCACGATCTAAAGGGTTTACATACCTTGCACTCATAAAAGATAACTTTTTCAAGGTAAATACAACTGGTTTTAATGCTGAATGGACGCGTAAATCATGTCTTTTGTCTACTTCCTTTTCCAGTTAAATGGTAGGGAGGGAACTTTGGGTTATAAATTTCATCCATCATTTCATATTACAGTTGTTTGATGGACCTGCTAACAGCAGATAAAGTGTAATGGAGGAAAATTTGATATATATTATTTTGATAACATCTCCCGCCATATAGAGTTTTCATGCTTCAGTGAATATCACATTCATATCTTTGCTTCCAGCCCTTTTTTGAGGAATGGTTTTTCCGACATGTTTTCCAATTGCATTAATTACAATGATTTTCAATGTTTTCTTTTGTCCTTTAATTGCAAACTTGTTTTTCAAACCCTTGAAACTATTATCCTTAAAGTATCTACAGTACTATATGAAGTAATTAAGAGCTACATTTTTCTTCATTTGAAAAATAATATCATTCCTATATAGTATACGTTGTTATGAATAACGTTCCATGTATATACATATCATGTTATTGTTTGTTGTATTCAAGTGTATCACAAACGTACACCCCCATGGGTGACATATATAAATAAAAATCTAAAAACAAAAATGCAATGTTTAACAACAACAGATAAAAAGTATTAGAAATAATCGATTGACAATTGAAGCACATGTTACTAGATTGCCAGAGAAAAAAAAAATGCAATAAAATTCTTTTCGAATACAAAAACTAACATGTTTGCTTCTGAAGGGTCATTTTTTTTACACTCTTTAAGCTAATAAGACCAGTATCTACGGTTTAAAGTGGATTCCTAACCACTCACAAACATCCATGCCACCAGCAAGATTCGAATCTGAAGCCCCTGGTACTAAAGCCAAGAGCGCTAGCCAATTAGTCAATCGGGCCGTAAAACTAACAGGAGATACAACTGGTTTTAATGTTGAATGGAAGCGTAAATTATGTCTTTGTCTACTTCCTTTTCGAGCGAAATGCTAGGGAAGGAACTTTGGGTTATCAATTTCATCCATCATTTCATATTACATTTGTCTGAAGGACCTGCTAACAGCAGATAAAGTCTAATAGGGCAAAAATTTGATATATATTATTTCGATAATATCTCCCGCCATAAGAAGTTTTTCATGTTTCAGTGAAAATCACATTCATATCTTTGTTTCCAGACCTTTTGAGGAATGGTTTTTCCGACATGTTTCAAACCATTGAAATTATTATCTGTAAAGTATCTACAGTACTATATGAAGTAATTGAGATATACATTTTCTTCATTTGAAAAATGGTATCACGTTTTATACATTTGTTGTATTTAGGTGTATCACAAACGTATGCCATGTGGTACATATATAAATAAAATACATCTAAAAGCTAAAATAACACCCTAAACCATTTAGCTAAAAAGTATTTCAAATAATCGATTGACAATTGAGGCACATTTTACGAAATTACAATAGGAAAAAAAAGCAAAAAGAAAATTCGTTTTGAATACAACGTTGCAACGTTGGCGACTGCAACAGCTGGGAAATCAAAGACATGGTGAGGAGTAAACTCGACAACATAACAGATCCAACATTTTTGGTTTTTTTTTAACACCATCAGCAGAAATTTTCTTATTTTTTGAATATTTAATCATTTCGAATATTTGATTATTATTATAATCCAATGGATTATTATGAATACTTAGTCATTTTAAATATGAATTTTTTTTAAAGAGAAAGCAGAATAACCGACGAGCTAAATATTTAAGCCTTTTCCACTTTCTTGTCGTATATCCTGAAGAGTACAAGAATATCAAATATCGTGGTGCTTCCGAATAATATTGGCTTTGTTGATTGGCAGCTCGAGTATCAATCCTCTTCCAAGAGATGGTCCAGATAATACATGGCGGCTGCAACAGCTGGCCAATCAAAGGCAGGATGAGGAGTAAGGGCAGTTTACATCAGGGCAGTTGCCACATTTTTGGTAAATTTTTGAAAGCCGTCAGCAGAAATTTTCATATTTTTGTGGTACTTCATACTTAATCTTGTGAAAGTAGTATCTGTTTTTTTGTCGACATTTAGTTCCTTAATTTGGTATTTAGTTTTGATATTAGAAGGAATTATAAGTTCAGATTTTGGCAAGCCTAAAACAAGGCTAAAAAATTCTTTCTGAGGGTTTTTCTTACAACATTGGTTCCAACAACATCAAAATTGGCTTCTACTTACAACATAAATTTCAAATATTCAAAGATTTAAAAGTTTTTTTCGTTTGTCTCTTTAAACAGCTCCGCCTTCAATGTTAGATACTCAACTGAAAAGCTTGGGCTTTTTGTAGCTTCAAATAAAAATGCTTGTGTGCATGTATATAACTGTATTATATATGTAGAATGGCATGTGATTGTATGGGTAATATGCAGTGTGCACTTCTTATTAATAAAATAATAAAAAAAGGAGTTAATTTTTCAAATTAATTGTTTTTAATCCAGTGATACATTGTCTTTCGTCAGTGGATGCAGCTTATGAAAATCAAAACAATGTTCGTCTGTTTCCTGGCGATTCAGGTTGAACTCGAAAACAAACCCGCTTATCAGGCAATATCCAATCGTCTTTTTGCAAGTTCTTAAATACTTTGATATGTTGAGCAAAAAAAAAAAAAACGACCCCATCTCAAAGAGGCCCTCGATTGTGATTGTATTATGTGATTGTATGGGTAATATGCAGTGTGCACTTCTTATTAATAAAATAATAAAAGGAGTTAATTTTTCAAATTAATTGTTTTTAATCCAGTGATACATTGTCTTTCGTCAGTGGATGCAGCTTATGAAAATCAAAACAATGTTCGTCTGTTTCCTGGCGATTCAGGTTGAACTCGAAAACAAACCCGCTTATCAGGCAATATCCAATCGTCTTTTTGCAAATTCTTAAATACTTTGATATGTTGAGCAAAAAAAAAAAAAAATACGACCCCATCTCAAGAGGCCCTCGAATGCTAGCAAATGTTTTCGCAAGCGTTACGCTTTCCGTTCAAACGGAAATAAGGCGGTTTGAAGAATGTTCGCGAATTGACGCTCGCCACTGACGTATTTAAGGGTAGATGCGGCTTAAGATATTACTTGTTTTTTTTTTGTGTGTGTGTGTTTAATTTATAACAGAATTAAAATAACATGCCCACATTTATGCAATATTTACAAAATAATAATTGTATTTTTTTTTATAAAAGTTCTTTCTAACTGAAAAATAGTAGTTTTGCAATAAATAATTTTAAAAAAATAATTTATTAAGGAGTATATCCTCCTATAGCTGTATTACAATCTTGGCGGGGCCTGAATGGCCGAGTGTCTAGCGCTATGGCGCTCGGTGCCATAGATTTCGGTTCGAGTCCTGGCAGTCTCATGGATGTTTGTAGTGGTTCGGAATCCACTTTAAGCCTTAGGTCCCTATCTCACATGACTGTAGAGCGTCACGGAGCCAAGTCAAACTTCTACCTACGGGTGCTTCATCACAATAGATGCTGCCCTTTTTCCCTTCAACCATGAGTCCACAAGGGTTCGTGGGCTTAGTGTAGATGTCTACCAAGTAGGATAAGAAACAACAACAACCTTGGCATCGTCTTCGTATATGAGAAATCATGTTTCTAGACATCTGAATGGGAAAAATACACGAAATGACATTGTTTTAGCTTATTTGAAGATCTTGGAGAAGCACAAATAGCACACATATGTCTTCCATTGTAGTCTATCAAAGGATTTCTACTGAATCACATGTCCAGAAATCAAGCTAATTTTGAAAGGTAGGGAATTTTCCATTAAGATGAATTGAACTCTATTAATGCGAGCATATTATGTCTAGTATCTCTAAATTATCAGTATTCTTCCATGAGGGCCAAAGATTCCAATTCAAATCATGATTTCGCCTTATCTTTTTCAATAATTGTGTCTTTCTGCAACGTAAGCTATTTAATACCTTTATAATTTGTTCTGTGACGATCAAAAATACAAACTGAATAAATTTCCAAAAGTGCACCTGGACTCCTCTGTAAGGAATACCGACCTATTGTCTGGTTTAAGTAAATTACTTACTTGCTCAATGTAACCGGGCGTTGTTCCTCTGACGGTTGTTAAGAAACACACACACACACACGCAGACTTGTCTTCTTGCACATATCCTTAGCTATAAAGATGTTTTTGAACCATAGTTGCAAAAATTCTTTCCCTTTTGCAATAAGCAGATACAAAGAAGCTTTTCTTTTCTTTTTTCAAACTGAAATAACTGGTAAACGATCTTCAAAAGGAAATGTAGCTCATAACTGACTAGACAGGAAACGAATTTTTGAACTTGAATAAATCCCAAAGTTCCCATTTCTGAACTACACTGTATGAAATAATCAGCAATACAGAGCATCAACTTTAATTAAGGTCATTTTTATCAAACTGTCGTAGGTCATATCAATAAATCGAACAAAGGATTTTTCTAGGCATCACCAGCAATATCTTCGTACCAAAAATTGAATATAAAGATGGAATTTATTAGAAACATAAAAATTTCAAAACATTTACTTCCTACTTATAAAATATTGTTTCAATAAAAGGCTGGTATAATTCTATCATTTTATTTTATCAATGTCATTTATCATGCTTCAAGTAAAATAAATATCTTCATTTTCATTATTTTAAAAGTGAGTGTCCAAAAAAAAAAAATCTACTTTTTAACTTTTTCAGGACATAATAAGATATATTTTGATTTCAATACATCAGATTTTTATAATACGATAAATATATAGAAAATGCGTCAGTTTTCTTCGTTCTTCTCCTTCATTTTAACAACAGTCCCATAGAGGGCAAGGTGGTTTACCCACTTGCAGAGTAGGGGTAGAGTTGACAGCCCTACTCTCTGCAGTCATATTAGTTCAAGATCTACTGTTTAAAGTGGATTCAGAATCTCTACAAACATCCATGGCATCGTTGGGACTCGAACCTGAAACTTGTGACACCGAGCACCATAGATTCTTCATTCTATTAATGTACAGATGTAAGTATGCCTCGGAACGCATATAACTATTATAACTTAACCTCTAACATCATAAGCAAAAATATAATTATTTAATTACTTTATATATAATCAAAGATAAATGTAAAATAATATAAAGTAAGAAATTTGATTCATGATGTTAGAATGATTTAGTAAGTATGTTAGTATTTGGCTTTCCTTTTTTGTAGTAACTACTTTTAAGCAATTAGTTAAATGGTTTTTTATTTATTGATTTTTTAAAGTTTGTGTTTAAAAGTAATTGTGCACAAATATATGTTTCTCTAATCAGACTTTTTTAATGCATTATTAAAAACTTTTTTTCAATTTAATTTCAAAATGAACATGTTATTTTCAATAAATATTGTAGAAATACGCAGCAGAAAATATGCACAAATAAATAAAATAAATACTACATCAGGCTAACTCGTCATTGACAAAGATTTTAATCTTCTGGTTAGCAATAAATTAGAAAACAGTGAATATAATATTTTCTTAGTATTTAAATATTTACATTATTAAACTAATTCTGAAAAATGTTCTATGCTAAAACTGATAATTGTTCAAAACACAACTCAAAAACTTAATTAATTTTAAAATAAACTTGATTTTGACAATAGATATTGTAGAAATACACAACAGAAAAATACGCATATAGGTTACATACTGCAGTGAATGAAATATTTTCTAGTATTTAAATGTCTACATTATTAAACTAATTCTGAAAGATACCAAAACTAATAATTGTTCAAAACACATCTCAAAACTTAATTAATTTTAAAATGAACGTGATTTTGACAATAAATATCGTAGAAATGCGCATCAGAAAATACGCAGAAAGGGATAGGTATTGCATCAGGCTAGCTCGTCATTAACAAAGATTCTAATCTTCTGCTTAAAATAGAATCGATATACAAGTCCCCTAGAAGCCAATGCTGTTACGAAACAAAATTGGGAAAATTAATATTTTTATATAACATATCCAGGGCTATAAAAAAGGGCTTTCCGACTAAGGATCTTATATAATAAATTTTATCCATCATTTACTACTATAATTGTATGATGAACAATTATTTTGATAATATCTCTCGTTATATAAGCAATTTCTATGCTTTGTTACATATCGTGTTCATTAACTTCGTTATATCATTGTTTTTGAGTCAATTTTGAGGAATGGTTTTCCAACATTTACAATACCAGCTAAATATGCTCGAATGTTCTTTGTCGCTTTTAAAATCATTTTTGTAAGACATTTCTTGGAAAATCCCTTACATAAAAGTGTTTGACAGTGGAAAATCTCAACAAATGTAATAATGGAAAAACAGAGATATGTCTGAGTAAGTATAAATCCCTGTTAACAGTTTATAGAGACAAATTTATTTCGAAATCATGCTTTTATTACGCACATTTTTATAGACATGAAATGCATGAATTATTTATAACTCATCAACGTAGAGTCAATTAAAATTGCAGTTATTATGTTATGATAAACTCTAGTGTATTTCTGAATATTATATTCAGGCATTAGCTGTTTGCCTGGCGTTGTGTGAGTATTTATTTTTTCTTCATTTTGTCTGACAGAAAAATATAATGTGCAAAATTGACTTGACCACTAGTCCTTCGTTTCCTTCAGATGCATTGTTAGGATTATTATGTAAAAAACATTTAAAGAATCAACCAAAATACGAAACAAAAAAGCTGTCATGGTCAAAATTTGAACAAAACTATCCCCCCCCTTTAAAGGAAAGATCCCCTGTCTCATTTAAATGAAAGACCCCTACAGTTTGACTGATCCCACATGGTTATAATTCACCTTCGAACCCTGGGTACAAGAATTATGAAGAAAGGAGAATACTTAGAGCTGTCTAATTTCCTAGAAGAAAGACCCTCCTACATTACTGACCCTACAATATTGATATTTCAACTATTGACACAAATTAGGGGCCTGAATGAGCCGAGTGGCATCTGACCACCCCTACCACAGGTTTCGCGAACGAACGGTGCCATGGATGTTTGTACGTGGAAGGCACTTTAAACAGGTCCCGGTCCTCGAGTGGGATCGTAAGCGTTGCGGGACATTGTTACTCCGGTGTTATTTAGCATTACATGCCAAGGCGGGTTGAAAGTGTGTTGCGTCTGTGCAGCGCTTGCCAACTAAGGCATCCATTGACAGGTGGTCATAATGTGTTTGGCAGCTTTGGAAAAAAATCATTTCAAATTAGTTGACAGGTGACCTGTCGATTAGCTGTTACAGAAAATCAAACATTTTTCTTTTTTTCATGGAACCCAAAGTGTTCATGAATACATCCATTTTCTTAAATTTATCACGCATTTTACTTTTCAAATTAATTTCTATTTTTAGAAAACACTCTGACAAACAATAATTCAAAATAATCCTTTTCGATATTTCAGTGATTTTTTTTTGAGTTTTGATAAATTTTATTAGGAGGAAAAAATGTAAAAGTGTAAGTGAAAATTTCAATCGCAAATAAAAAATACTAAAAAAATACTGATAACGAGAATTGTGGTTTGACAAATCGTAAAGAAAATTTTTTTTAAATTTTTAAGAATAACTATTTGTAAACTAAAAATATTTAGCAAGTGAAATATAAACGAACTCGTATATTAGAACACAATTTGAAAAAATATATTATCACAAAAGATTACTATCACAAAACTTTGCAAATTTAGTATTTGAAATAATTAACTTTAATTTAAATAAATTTTTAAACATTCATCTGATTAACAGCATGATTATAACTTTAAATTAAAGATAATCTTTTTAATGAAACCACCAGGCATCTTGAAGAAGATATGCCACCAGGTAGCATCAGACAGATATCCAAAGTGGCAAAGAAGTAAAATAATGTTCAAACCCCTCCCAGTGTAAAAAACTTATTAGAATTCATGTGGCGTACACAGCTGGAAGTTTTTGGCTATATCACAATGAAAATTTTTGGCTATACACAATGTTAAAACATAATGAACTTCAGGAAAAAAAAACTTGCAATCGTATTTTTTGACAAAAAGCCCTTCACAGACGCTTTGGGCAACGATTAATTAACCGCAAATTATTAAATTATTAATATTTATATGGGTTTGATATTTATATAGATTTTCACAAAAACATGCAATATTTTTAATAAGAATGACCATTGAAAGTTTTATTTTAAAAATGATTTCCCAGAACTTCAAGTAGAGAAGATAGCATCCTCTGTCATTCTGGAACAACATTTGTCTTATTTAATTTCTTTTTACATCCTTGCAATTGCATTTTTGCCAAAAGAAATTGAAAGAGCATGTGTGGGATATGCTTGGCCGACGATTATGTCAAATCGGAACTTTTGCTTGTTGAGTTTGAAATGTGCATTATTGATCTTTTGTAAGATAAGTATGGATATCAAAGAGACAATTATTAACAAAAAAGTAAACATTCATCTGATAAATTAACAGCATGATAGCATGCAATATTTAAATTTTGTTTTAAATTCACATCAAAGATGGCATTCTGAAAATTCATCAAAATAAAATAGGCTATTATTCTTCTAGCTCATAATTAATCTTATGTTCATTCTAAAGTTCAACAAGTTAGTTCAAATGTTCTGAAAACTCCAAGTAACGAGATTATGCTCTATTGGCAATTAATGTTGCTCTATTGCCAACGTTAAGTTCCGTAACGTATTATAAGTAAAATTTACTGTAAAGAATATACATAATTATCATATTATTATAGTTAATAAATATATATATATATATATAGTTCATATATGATATGTCTTAATTAACTCAATAATTAATAAATTGCTGTAAATAAATGTACTTGTGCAATACAGTTGCATTCATTCCTCGTGTGGTTCCGGTTAGAATAGCCCACTGTAGCCCATGCATGTCGTAAAAGGCGACTAAAATAGGTACCCTGTGCCCGGGGGTGGGGTAAAGTCAGACTTATCCCTTTGGGTGCCTGATATCTTTGTGCAGCAAGATCAAAAATAAAAAGAAGCTGCATTTTTTACCCATTACCATGACTCGTTGGTGTTGTTTGAAACCCACAGGTTCATGGAATTGGTCTACATGTTGCTGTCGACCAACTGGGATAAAAAACAATAAACAACGACAGCTTTATTTATTAATTACATACAGCATTTATTATTTATAGTGATATTATTTATAATACTGTATTTGTTAGAAAAAGCATCTGGAAGACGTTATGAGAAAATAAATTTCTTTACACTTCTTTTGTTGGTCACTGAAAAAAAATATTAAATATTTTTTTTTTTTTCAATTTTGCACCTGAATCATATCAGAACTAATAGTATTGAATAGAAATTGTGATTTTTGTATCTTCATCAATACTTTATGGTATTTCGTCTAAGTAGTAGTTCTGCCAAACTACAATAGACAATGACAATAGACGTGATTTCATCTAAATAGGCTTTCTCGTGCATTTACCAAAAAAAAGAAAAAAAATGTTAGGTCCGCTGGAAATACATCACTTTCAAATGGATTCCACCACATGTTGGAATTGATGGAAACGAAAGTAGGTCTTCTGGCAAAAAAGAACAGAAGAAGTTCCTGAACAGTGTCCTATCTCTCTTGCCTTTTTTAAGAGAACTTAATTAAGTCCCCGCATATTAGCGAATTATTATCTAACACCAAATTAAAAGTCTGGGATGACTGGAATAAATTTAGTAGAAAAACTTGCGAAGAGGCTGTTGCCAATTTTAGATTAAGAATTGGACACGACTGCCTAGCCGAACATCTGGCCAAACTAGGGATTGTGAACTCTAGATATATGTGCTTTATGTAAGACAGAGAAAATGAATTATGGCCCATCTATTTGTTTGCTGTATTGTTTATCGAGACTGACTCCCAACAGAATAGTGATTTGTGTTCATTTTATTGGAGGATCAGAGAAAGCATGCCCTGATCATACTTGCCAGTAAAAGCATGCCCTGAGGGCTTTTATTATGGTGCTTCTAGCTTTTTAAATTTTTATCCTTAGAACATTTAACTTGTTTTTAAATGTTTTTAAGTCCTTTTGGTTCTTTTTTGTTAAGAATGTATGGTCTTTACTGTTTGTAATTTTGATTCGTTTATATATTCTTTTTGTTTCTATTGTAAGTGGCTAAATTTGTATGGTTCCAATAAAACCCTACCAACAACAAATGAAATGTCTGACTAGATATGTGGTAAATTAGAAAGTTGCCTATAGAGGTGGATTCAAATACAGTAGTGTAATAGGTGAGAAAGGTAATTTTGAACATTTTTTAATTAAAATAAAATAATTTTAATTTTTAATAACTAAATTTTAAATTACATAATATCAAAAGATGAAAATTTTCACAATAACTATGCATATGACTGACTAGCACCCCTAAACAAACAATCGATGAGTCCGTTTCCGTCTTCAAACAGGATACAAAGATAAATATAATAATGAATTAAATTGAATTACTAATTAATTTAATTGAATTACTAATTAATTTGATTGAATTACTAATGAATTAAATTGATCAATTGAATCTTTTAAAGGAAGTCCGCAAATAATTTTTCAATTGATTTCTATAAAAATAAATAAAAATTTTAATTTCTAATAAAAATAAATAAAAATCTTACCTTGAGTATCCAGTAATATAACCTTCCCCTAACTTGTTTCTTATTCCATTTTCTCTAAACAATTTTATAAAAAATATTAAAAAACTAGATATTTTTTAAATAAAAAGTGTAATACCCATTTCAAGAAACATCATATTTTATTTATTACTTTTTTTATGGTTCTGATCATTTTATTATTCTACCATCATTCGAATTTAGTTTTAATGTTTTAATTTCTTTCTGCGCACGTTTTCATTCACAAATTGAGAAAAATAGAAACAAACAGCAAATAACCTACCATATTTTATATAAATGCAAGGATTTTTCTTATTTTTTAAAATAAAATTATCATAATTATTAGAATGAAAAGAGATTAATTATTATTTACCAATGGATACGATATTTAAAATGTAACACTTAGAGGCATAAGGAACGGTTTTTAAATGGATAATTCATTCATTTATCATTAGCTAGATGCTTTTCTTTTGCACCTACCGGTATTTTAAACAAGTTAACGTTTAAATAATGCGCTTAATAGAAATATGACGTACAAATAAATGAATTCAATTGAATTTGGAGTCCTTGAATTTCGTGAAATTTCCCTTTTTCTGTCAGAATTTCAGAAGAATGTGTCTAACAAAATTATAATGTGTAATTGAGGAATTCAGTTTTAGAGGATAACCTTGAAACCTTCTTTTAATTAATAATCGATTCTGGATGACCATCGAATTTATTTTAAATAAAGGAAGGTTAAGAAACATTCGAGAAATTTCATTATTTAGAAATGCTTTTGCTGATGAAGTTTCATAATAAAAATTTAGGTGTATTATGAATAATTAATTAAAAATTGATTAAAAATGAATTAAAGCGGTGTGTGTTTTAAAACCAGAAATTATTTTTTATTAAATAGTATAATAAATAAATGATGCTGAATAAATTAAAATTAATAAATTTTAGATGAAGTTAAAATATAGAAATTACAACTCTAAAAAAAGAACTGTAAAAAAAAATTACAGGCCAACTAAATAAATAGTACAAAAATGTCAAAACTATTAAGTATTTAAGTAATATATTTTAATAACTGTAAAATAAAATCAATAGCCGAAAAATTAAAAATAATTAAAAATTAAAGAGATAATTTTCTAAACAAGTTTTGAAGTTTTGTTGCTATGAGATATGTCAAAGTATGTAAATTATTATTAACATTGAATATTTTTTTCTTTGTATTACATCATAAAAAACATTTAGCTTTTATACTAAATTTAAATTTGATTATCTGCAGACTTTTCAGAAAAAAATAATTGTGCAAGTTATGCTCTCCAGATTACATCATCAAAAACATTTAGCTTTCATACTCAATTTAAATTTTTTATAATAAAAAAAAAAAAAATCATTACGAAGAAGCTGAAAATTCTAAAATATTTCAAATTCTCTAGAATAAATAAGAATACTTGTATTTT
The DNA here is from genome assembly GCA_021605095.1 of Caerostris extrusa. Lineage (NCBI taxonomy): Eukaryota > Metazoa > Arthropoda > Arachnida > Araneae > Araneidae > Caerostris > Caerostris extrusa. The sequence continues at coordinate 34,791 of BPLR01011824.1, read as the reverse complement.
ATTTTTCTAATACAGTATAACTTGTACAAAATTTTTCTTGTAAAGTCTTGCAGATAATCAAATTTAAATTGAGTATAAAAGCTAAATGTATTCTAGAGAACATGACTTGCACAATTTTTTTTTGTAAAATCTTGCAGATAATCAAATAATTTGTGAATGAATAATTGTTGGTGGGTTTTTTATTCCACATTTAAAACTATCAAAAACACCCCATCAACGAAGAATATGGGAAAGGCATTCATTGCCTACCAGTTTACATACGTAATCACCATTTACTTTACATATGTAATCACCATCTACTTTACATATGTAATCACCATTGCTATAAATCTACTTTATTTATGTAATCACCATCGCTATTAAGTCTACTTTCTGTATGTAATCACCATCGTTATTAAGTTTACTTGTTTCTGACTGTAGCGTGGATTTAAATCCTATCTCACATATCTTTGGGCCATAAATTCGCTTAAAATTGTCTTTATGTGGTATTTTAATTATGTTTTATTTTCCAATTCTTCTACATAGCCTATCCTTTATCTAACTATGAAAATATACTCTGAGATTCTACAGTTTCAGTTAGAGAGAATGCCTTAGAATTCTAATCTTATGCAACTTTTTTATTTCTTTATATTTTTATATTTGTAAATTACATATTCTTGTCAGTAACATGTCATCTTTATTCAAATTATTGAAAAACCAGTACTTTTGCACCACAAAAATGAAAGACACACCCATTTATCTCCAACACTTTTTCCAAGGTTGTAAAATCATACGATGCACTTTAAAGTTATTCATTTACTATGCATTCATCTTATTACCATTTTTGTTTTTAAAAAAATTACAACTTGGAAGAAGTTTCATTATCCACCACGAATATCTGTCAAACTAGAAATCGCATGCAAATTAGAACTTGAAGAAGAAAAAAATATTTTTGATTATATTAATTAGGAAATTTTTTATAGTCAATTGACATTCCTTTTTGTAATACTAAAAGTAATACAAAAAAAAAAAAAGGAACAACTCCCGCCATCTTGAAACGAATTCATGGTACATTCCCAAATACTGTGCCAACCTACATTACTCGTTGAAGTCTTTCCAGTAGCTTCCGCTTATATTCGGAACTAATGTAGCTGCTAAGCCTATTTTTTTTTAAACAAAAAATCTCTTTTCCCATTAAAATGAAATCAAGGATAACAAGCTATCGAGATATTAACATCGATAAAAATGATAACTTAAAGTAGAGGTCATTACAGAAACCAAACAACTACTAGAAAACTGGCAACTTTGATATGTAAATTTTTTTTTTTTTTTTTGATACTTAGGTCTGATATTATTCAGATTTTCCGTAAATATTTTTGATGAGTATGCTTTTATTTATTCATTTATTTTTTGGTATTGTTTAAAGATCAGTTTTCAAGATATTTTTTACTGATAATTATTAATTATGCACTTACAATCTATTCACTTAGACTTTTAATTATAAATATAAAAAAATTATTCTTGTGATAGAAAAACAATTTTGTGATAAATTTTACTCTGTAAAAATAAAATAAAATTTGGGTAATAAGAAATTTAACTGTATTTTTAATCCTGGTTTTTCTGCGATATATATATATATATATATATATATAACAAAATATGAATAAAATATACTTTAAGCATTTTTAATGTTTACTTTTAAATTCATAATGACACAAACGCTAATAATAATTACAGTAATCACATCACTTTAAACATAATTTAAATAATACAAAACGTTTGCTTGCACAAAAGAAGTGATATTAAGTATTTGACGAAAGTTCGCAGACGTTCATTTGCACAACTACCCCATGTAAAGGCTCCTTTTTTCATTTTACAATTTAAGATTTTTTCCAGAATTTTTAAATAGCTGCCTAACAAATGGCATTACAGCAATTTTCAACCACATAGACTTAAGATGAAAGTTTACAATACTTAATTATTCAGCTTGATATCATTCAACTTGATATCGATTGATAAACTAATCTTTCTTGCTTTCAACACAATTTTAAATAAAAAAAGTTGATACCGGAAGCTTTAAGGTTATATTTTTAAAGAATTATTAGAAAATAGAGAGGGAGGGCACGGAAATGCATAATCGCGTTATGTGATTGATAGTGGATGAGGTTAGTGGCAACTGTGATTAAAGAATTATTATGTTAACAAATATTGTTTCTTTTTCTTCTTTTATGTCATTACTAATATTATTTTAAGTATCAGAACCAATTCATCATGCACTCTTAGAGGTTAGTGTATTCCAGGCTGAGAATCACTGCCTTGGGGATGTTGACTCCTTAATTTCTCATAACGATGTTCAATATGATACCAGCCACTATTATTCTTTAATGATAATCATCAATTTTATGGTGATGATGACGACCATTAAGAGTAACCCTGATACTTATCCATCTAGAGTAATTCTGGAACTCTACCATCAAGAATAATTCTGAAACTCTACCATCAAGAGTAACTTTGAATATTGCCAAATATATCGAAATTTATTCTTGATGGTGAAATGAGAAAAATTATTCAGAACCACTGATGCTGAAACCAACTGAAAACTGAATCTGGAGCTCTACGAACAATAATAATTCTGGAATTCTACCATCAAGTGTAATTCTGAAACTCTACCATTAAGAGTAATTCTGGATATTGCCAAATACATCTGAATTTACTATTCATGGGGAAATGAGAGAAAATCACTTAGAACTATTAATTCCTAAACTAGCCGATATACTAAGTATACCAACGTGATCTGCTTTGCTTTGAAATGTACGTAAAACAATTATGCTTATAAAACAACTTTTGATTTGTCGGCAAGTTGTTCTGAATGATCACACTTCTGTTATCAAAAGATTTCACGAACACTCAGTATATTAACTGAACTTAATGGATCCCAGACCATTGTGGAATATTGGGTAATGAAAAGGTCCCAAACATTTTGTGAAGACATCTCTTTTCCCTCGATGAAACTGATGATCCGAGACTTTTTCGGAACACTCTATCTGATAATCTACTTGAAGGCAACTCATCTAAAACTTGGTTTAACTTTATTCTAAACATCCTGATCAGCCCAGGTTTAAAGCTGTTGCCCTTTTCAGACTCCTGACGGGCCATGATTGGATGGCCAATCATCTTTTTCGTATGAAAATATTTGCAAGCCCAAAATGCATCCGTATAATTAGATTTCGGATGAAATTTTAATGTATAGAAATTTAGGTTTATTCTTCTTCATTGGGGCAACTGCCCCATGGTTGGCCAAGGCCATCTGTCTACTAGTAGATTTCGAGGCAGGAGATATTTTCTTTTTTATGGGGTAGGATTGTCAGTCCTACACCCAACGCTCTAGTCATGTTAGACTGGGACCTACGATTTAAAGTGGATTTCGAACCACTACAAACGTCCATGGCACTGCCTGGCCTCGAATTTGAAGTCTGTGGCACCAAGTCATCTTGGTGCAACAGAGGTTAACATTAAATTAGCTACATATCTGCCATTCTAAAGGTGAATAACTCAAATCATAAGTGTCTGGTATTCGAAAAGAACATCTCTTCCTACATTTCTACACAAATATGTTAAAATCGCTCTTCAAATTAGTTTGATTTCCTAAATATTTCAAATTTCCGTGTTTTACTAATTGGTTAAGTAGGTTTTCAATAATTGAATTTGTATATTTCAATTTTTAAAAATATTTATTTAACATAATCTATGACCAATAAGGCTTAGAGAATGCAACTGAGAAGCAGATATTTAAGAAGAAAAATTACGAGTTTTTATGTTCTACTCAGTGGTATTAAATATTTTTATAACAGCGACCTTATATGAATTGAGATAATCAACATATGCTACTTAAAACTTATTAGTATATTTATTCGTATGTTCATTAATTGTAAATAAAAAGTTTAAAAAACAAGATCAGTTTCAAAATGTTTAAAAGCCCAAATACATTATTTGTTTAGTTATTACTATTCTAATCTTTCCAAAAGGTGACATATCAACAGCTGAAAAAGAATACACCATATTTCTTTTAAAATTTGTATTGAATTGAAAATATGTTTTTTTTTTTAATATTGTATCATCATAATAATGCTTTAATTGCATATTTAAATATCAATACAATTTTAACAAGCTGATTTTTAAAAGGCAGTAAGAAAGAATATTACTCAAAATACTTACTCAAAGTTATTTCAGGTTATGCCAGTACATATAAATTTAAATAATTCAGAAATTTCGCTATAAATCCCACATCTCTTATTTATTCTGTGCAATAATTATTTCACAATTTTATAGATAGGAACGTACGTTGCATTTAAAAAAAATAATAATAATAAATAATAAATAAAAAAACATTCAGACTAAAACGATATTATCAAGGATAAAGTGTAGACTAATTGAATAATAAACAATAAAAGTATTCGAAAATGTTGCTTTTGTTTTCAAATGCAAAAATATTTAAGATAATTTAACATTGGAGCTACAGAGATATAGCGGATTTAACGTAAGTCAGAAGCACCATGGACGACATTCTGCATTATACATGTATTTTGCCATTACAATTTGGAATGAAAACCCCGGAGTTAAATTTTGTTCTTGTTGTTATCGTATCCCCTGAAGAGTACAAGAAAATCAAATATCGTGATGCTCCCAAATAACATGGTCTATGTTGATTGCCAGCTAGGGGTATAAATCCTCTTCCGAAAGATGGCTCCGACAATGCATGGCGGCTGCAACAGCTGGACACTCAAAGACGTGACGAGGAGTAAGTTCGACATCAGGGCAGTTGCCATATTTTTGGTATTTTTTAACGACATCAACAGACATTTTCATATTTTTGTGATGCTTCCTCCTTAATACTGTGAGAGTAGTGGCTGTTTTTCTGTCGGCATTTAGTTCCTTAATTTGGTATTTAGTTTTAATCTTAGAAGGATTTATAAGTTTAGATTTTGCCAACTCATCTGCAAGGGAAGTAGGAATGGCAGTCCTATTCAGACTCCTAGCATTCTTCGCCAAAGGATCTGCAATTTCATTCAATTACAAAGCCACATGAGCAGAGATCCATTACAGGATACAGATTCTGCGCAAGCAGTAGATTTGTTCTAAAACTGAGACGAAATTAAAAAATTTTCATTCAATTTAAAATTTTTCTTTCTCTTTTCTTCAGCCCTTTGAATAGACTTTCATTTTAATAAATTTGCAGGTATCATCCCTCAAAGAGAGGAAAACTCTCTGTTCCACAAAGAGCTCTCTATTCATAAAGGCTCTTTTTAATCTCAGAATTTTTCTCAATGCCATTTACTGTGTGGGGAAAAGTATTTGGACGCTGTTTTTTTTATGAATAATTTTATTGCAAATCTGTGGACTTCGTGTTCCACTTATGTATTATAAGGAAAGAACTTTTAAGGCGAACTGCCTTTTATTTGTGTGTGTTTGGAAGAAAACACTAAATATTCCCAACCAGGCAGCCTAACTATCGATGTGAAACGCTTTACACTCACTGTCACATTCCATTGAAACTTCTCCTTTCTGAAAACAGTGACTTTTGCCAGTAGATTTGAATCTGAATCATTCTGCACACGTTATCATTGGGTCACATATGTCAGACAATACAATATTGCCCTTCATATTTTGAAAGCAGACAGTTGAAAGAAAAAAATATTCAGACTGCCACTGATTAACGGCAGAAATTTAACAATAAACTCTGAAAAAGAAACGAAAATAAGTAAACGCTTTATGTTATTTTATCATTTAAAACTAGCTTGGCATCTTTTACATCAATTAATTATATCTTGGTATATCTGGAAAAGAGACTGGCTAACCTTGCTTACGTGTTTCAGAAATGTGAATTTGAGAAAATAAAATTGTGTAATATTATAAGATTGAATTTATTATTTGTCTGTTGTGTCATCGGAAAACAAAAATCAATTATTTTAGTCGAAAGTATGAGAAATAATTGTAAAATCAAAATATGTTGACATCTAGAGAATATAGGAAAGTCCATATATTAGTGTTTCAAAATCTTTTCATTACCATTGTTCTATCACCTATTAAATACGAAAATGGACGAATCGATTACAACTACTCAGAGGTGTAGTCATATGCATACATACATAAGCAATTTTACAAGAAAAATTTTCAATATTTATTGTGAGATTTTTAAATCTAACTTTTTTTCTTGCTGTTATGTAATTTCAAATTTTAATTATTCAACATTAAAATTATTTTTATTTTTATTGTTATCAAAACCTATCCGAAATTACCTTTTTCCCTATTGCACCACTGTATTTAAATAAATCCATCTGACTTGATCACTTGCCAATTTTCCATGTGATTGTCGTACACTGAGCTCGGGGAAAACCAGCTTCTTTATAAAACATCTGCATAATATTTTCATTCAACTTTGCAAAATAATATACAAAGGAATTTCTAGGGTTTGTTATTAGTATAAAAGTACGATTCATTTAATAAATTAAATTTCTACTGCTTGGATCTGTAAAATAAACACGTCAGGAGAAAAATTAAAAAATATTTTAAACCTGAAACTGAAAATTCAAATGTAAATCATTACTTTGTCAATTTCGTAGTTTGATGTTGATGGTGAATTTACTGGTGGTTTATTGGTAATATGACTTTAAATTTTGGGAATTTCAATGAAAATATATTTATAGATAAATTGTTTGAAAATGTAATGATACTATGAATTAAAAAAGGCTTCGACTTTCCACAAAACTACGATATATGGCATATATTATATGGTTACAATGATGGTATATGGCTACAATAATTCTATCCATACTAATGCCAAGTTATTGACCATTAGGTCATTAGGTCTGAGCTCTTCAGTACTTCCCAACAATGCAATACAAATCATTTAGAGTAGAACACTCATCAGATGAAAAACAATCAAGGCCCATTCAGAATGAAACTACTACACCACACCACATCACTGAGCCTAGAGCTGAGTAGCCTCTGTACAGTTTGGAAATGACGTGGGTGGAAATCTGATTGGGCTCCGTGAAATGATGTGAAACAGGGACGTACGTCTTAAAGTGATTCGAACCAGTACAAACATCCATGGCACTGGTAGGACTCGAACCCGAAGCCTGTGGCACCGAGTGTCAGAGCGCTAGACATTCGGCCATTCAGGCCCCATCCAGAACCACACGGAACACAATTAAATGAAGAAGCCAAATTAAAAACAAAACAAATAAGCATTAAGACCATCGTGTCCGGTCAAAAAATTCTAAATATGGCCACATCAAACTGCACGGTGTAAATCTTGAAAACAGTAAAGTTCATAAAAGCACACTCAGGAGTTATCTCAGCAACTTGAAAAATCACACGACGAAAAAGATTGGCTGAAAATCATTTTTATCTCTAATTTACCAGAATGGAAGATGCAGATTTCTATAAGATCTTTGAAAAATACCAGTTCTCTTTTTTTTTTTTTTGCCAAAAATCCACCATCTCTTATCCTAAAGACCACAATGGTAAAGGTGTCCAATAGTAAGCTCTTCTCAAAATCTTCTTCAGGAAACTTTCTGCAGCTCTGCACAAGAGAAACTATATACTCTTGATTGCTTGACAGAGCCTGAAGGACAGAGATAAAATCTGAAAATATTACTGTTCTCTGAAGAGGAGTTGGACGAACTGCAAGTTATTGGAAAGTTACATGGGTAGTTTCGAGTTCTCCATCGAAGTGAGTAGAAATTAATCTAACGTGTAGATAAAAGGAAAATGATTCAACAATATTTACTTGACTAAATCCTATGTCTCTGTTTTCTTCAATTTGGAGTGGTGGGGGGCTTGTGTCAAACTGATGTATGGACAGTCCACCGATGCAGAGAACATAATCTTCCGTGAGGATTATTAGGGGTAATCGCCCTCCATTTGGAAGAAAACCTATACAATCCCAAATAAGCTAACTGAATATTGATTTGAGAAGCTTTAAACACATTGCCATATTCACCATATAGCTCCTTAGTTTCTGAAAACAATGACTGCCAGTAGATTTGAAATTGAGACAGTCTGCACATTGATAGCGCTCTGTACCACTATACCACAACACCACGATTCTGCAGTTGTAGTAGTATTCACCACTGGGCCACGAGACAGGTATGTGATAGTATTGTGGTGTTTTGGACGAAAAAAGATAGAAAGCATACATTCTCTAACAAATAATTTTTTTTTTTTTTCTTTTAGAACAGGGATACTAACCAGGGATCATACTGTCTTCCTTGGCGAGCTCTTGAAGAGAATCCGAGAGAAAAATCATTATCTTTATTTTAACTGATTTCTTATTAAATCTAGTATTTTCATGGATTGTATGCTATATATTATAGTGATATTAGTTTATCTACAGAATAAAAATTGCGTTCAAAAATTCAACCACATAAAAATTTCTTTGAAGAAGAACAACAACACTATTAATACTGGCAGTTTTAATAATAAAACTGAAATTAGTTTGAATTTTAAAGTTTTTGTTGTAACATAAAAATAAACATGTACTAATATTATATAACTCTCATTTATTTTTAATATAAATAAATTACTTTGACTTCTATTATATGCATCAGAAATACCTTTGGTATTTAAGTCTTATAGATGATAACGATTTTCTATTGTTAACTTGTAAAACAAGTATACGTAAAATATTTATTTGGAAAAAAAAAAAATGACATGAATTCAATTCAGTAAAAAGTAAAAGATTTTTTTTTATCAAAAAAAAAATCATTGTGAAAAAAAGCATCTTTAAGTTACTTTTTTCTTCCCTATATGTTTTTTATGGAGAAATACAGTGAAAGAGCAATTGTAGCCTCATTATAAAATAACCGGACAACTGATTTATTCAAAAGCCATGAATGAGATGAAAAAAAATAATAATTTTAAAAAAAGTGTATCCTGATTTCATAATAAGATTTCAATAACGATTGGCAATGATGTGTGTAATCCCTTGTCATATAATATGAGTTTTAACAGTTAAAAAATGGACACTTTTATTACCAACGAAGGTTTCATCCCAAAGTTGCTTTTCGACTCAATCACCTGCGAAAAAAATTCTTTGGAAATCATTTAAATTAAGAACGTACTACAAAAAGAAAACGAAAGCATAACTTACTACAAGATCGTTAATGTCATGTCTGATTTCACTTCATTGTCTTCCCAGTAAGCCTAATGATGAAAAGCGGCATTACACTGTCAATTAATATCCCCGACAAGGTTCCTGACCACTCAGCGTACGATAATTCAAGAAATATCTGTAGTTCATCAAGTAAAAATTGCCAGTCATGCGTAAAGGGATCTGATAATCGTCGATTTTCAAGATCGTACAAGTCATAAATTGTGAGTAAATGGTCTTGGTATAATAGTTCTGAAAATGTAAATTTTGACAAGGATAAAGAATAAAAAAATATTTCATTCAAGCAAAAATCCTTAATAATTCAATTAAAAATTGTTATTTATAGGTAGTATTTTACGTTAATAATGTTGCTGGCAAATGTCAATTTGTTGAAACTAGACCATTAGACTTTTAACGCCAGACATAGCTTTTAAATACTAAGGGTCTAGTTTCAATTGATGATCTATGGCCTCAACAGGGAGACCTGTACACTAACACACAAATCTGACAGAAGGTGGCACGTAAAGTAGGAAATAACGACACAGAAATAGCGTCAAAATGATGAAAAGTTAAAGAACTGATTAATAAAATACAGTTTTAGATCGAAAGTTTAAGCTGAAGTTTTTGTTCACTTTTATCTTTCATAGAACCAAAGTTAGGATAAGTTAAACTTTTCTTTGAGGTTACTCGTATATTTTGAAACTGGAAGTACTGTTGTGTTGACCGGAAGAAAGTTTTTCATTTAACTATGTAATAGTAATTTTTTTCCTGTTATTTTTAATGAAACTTCGAATAAATATATATGAAATAAGTTAAATACAATTTGTTCCCTTTATTTGAAAAAAAGTCTACATTAAATACTATATTGCATAAGGGTGATGGTGACCCTTTCTCCGGTTTGATTACACCACATCAAAAGTTTGATGGATATACAAGATATATACATACAAGAGACTCCTTGTATGTATATCTTTCGTACATACAAAGGCATATCACCTTTGACATAGACATCCATTCTCGATCCAAAAGAAAGTCTTTCTATTTAACGTCTTCATCGTATTCACTTCTGGCATGGACCTAGCAACTTACACATACATAAGGTCGGCATCGGTGGTCGGATTTTGAACCAAATTTAATAACTTTGTAAGCTAAACGTGTTAGAGCCTGTCCTGACTTAACCAAGGAATAAGATAGTTACTAATTACTTTAATTAAATTATTTCACAAGAAATTTCAGTTATGTGTCAGAAAAACTCTCTTTCTTTAATGTATTGCCAAACTGTACGCCATTGCCGCATAACGTGCATAAAAACGAAATTCAAATCTGATGGAACTGTAATTCTAGTCACTGATTTAAAAATGAGAAACTTGGTGAATATCGTAAAAATCTGTGTGATCGTCTTGCATCATCTGTTGGCTGCTCGCTTCATCTGATAGAAGTTTTCATCCATGCGGTACAGAACAATCATTCCTAAAATCTTTCCAATAGATAATAACAACTCTTCATTCCCCGTAGATGGCCTGTATAAAACAGTCTGTAAATAAACAACAACAAAAAATACGAGGTCAATGCTGTAAACAGATAAATAATAATATTAATAAAAAACATTTTTGCCCACTGGAGCTAACATGCATAAATTCGAATTTGATAAGATTCTAGATAGTAAATTAGGAATAAGGGAACTTGGTGGGCATTGTAACAAGTGCCATTGTCTTGTATCGTTTACTGGCTGTCTAGTAGAAGTTTTTACTATACAATCATTTTCTAAAATCTGTCTAGTAAATAATAGCGACTTTCTATTCAGTTTTCCGTCGGCAAACTGAATGGAAATAAGAAGGTACGCAATGTAAACGTATAAATAATATAACATATTGTCCAACTCAATTCCCAGTGTGATGAAAGGGAAATTCAAATTTGGTAAGACACTTATTTATTCTAGACACTAGAAATGAGAAAACTAAGTGAGTGTTATAATCACTTGTGTTGTCATTGCTCATACTCGGCTGGCTATCTACTAGAAGTTTATTACCATGTTAGTAGAACCAATTATTCTTAAACGTATCCTGGTAAGTAATATCTATTTTTCATTCTAACCCCCCTCCCCCGTTAACAGTTCTTTTGTGGCATATAGAATAGGAAGCCGAGGGTTATAATGCATATGTTTAAAAATATAACTTATTTTTTGACTAGTGGTCTATTAGAAACATTTGCATGCTGACATGCAAGATGGCCAAGATTCAAATCTGATAATATTGAGCATCGTATGTTATGACAGCTTGCGTGAGGTTGTTCCATTGAGAATTATGACAAGTTATACTAACATGGAAATTTAGCAGGATTTTTCTAGTATTGTTCGGGATATTCGACCCTAAAACTTTTCACGAAAAGCAGCTTGTCCTCTACGATTTCTTAATATACTGCTTAGGACATGATGACATAATTTGATGAATAATTTGCTGACAAACAGATTTAGGTTGAAAAATTAAACAAACTATTATCTACATCTTTACCGTATCTTTGTAATAAATATTAAAAAACTCCATTACTCTGTTATAATTAGCATGTTAATATTACAAATTTTATGAAAGATATTTTTAACAAGAACCTTTCAAAGTCTTATGCATATGAGCATATAATGCCTGAAATCAATCATATTATATAAATGCACAAAAATATTTGATTTCAATTTTATAATTCTGGCGACATTGAAAAGACATAATGATTCTACATGCATTAAAACGAATGTGAAACAAAATAGTTCTTAATATACACTCATGTCCATAAATTAAGGATAATGAAGTTCAGGCAAAGAAAGAGACAGAAGCAAAACAAATTTGACTTATTTGTAAAGTCTATTGATTAAACAGAAGGTAAAGAGCAAAAAGATGCTATATGTTTGACATAATTAATAAAAATTGCGATTTTTACTTCCAGGAGCAAATTTCAAAAAAGAACCTATTTACAAAAACAGTATAACATGGTTAGTAGGATGGTTAATATGGAGTATGTCTCCCGGACGATGCAATACAAGCCTTACAACGCCTAGGCATGCTGAGTATCAAATTATCAATCTGATCTTGGGGAATATTACACCACTCATCAAGCAATGCCTTCCGAAGTTCCGGTTGACAGGTGGGAGGGGGTTTACGGGCTGCAATTCGTCGGCCAAGCATATCCCACACATGCTCTATTGGATTCAAGTCCGGTGAGTATGCTGGCCAATCCATACGGGTGTGATATCCTCCAAATGAAGGCATTCGTCTACAATGTTTGCACGGTGAGGACGGGCGTTGTCATCCATAAACAGAAATTCAGCACCCATGGCGCCCCGAAATAAACGTACATGTTGTTCCAGAATGACATCCCGATAGATGTGGCCTGTCATCGTTACACTCTGAACATGCAGGTCAGTTCTGGAACCAAGAATAATTCCTCCCAAACGAGCCATCCTGCACCACCGTAACGGTGTCGTTCAATGGTGTTCTCTTGGTGGTAACGGGTACCTTGTGCTCTCCATATGAAAGTCCGGCGAGAATCAGACTGCAAACTAAACCTGGACTCGTCGGAAAATATCACACAAGACCACTGTTGCGGTGTCCACAATGCATGCTCTCTACTCCAGGTTAATCGCAGGCGACAGTGAGTTGCGGTAAGTGGAACACATCTGACAGGCCTACGAGCATATAGACGAATGTGCCTAAGCGTCTGTACACGGTCTGCCTTGAAAATGTCGCACCGGTAGCTGAAGAGAGCGGACGAGACACGTCTGATGCTGTGCTCCGTCTGTTTCTTTTAGCAGTAACTGCTAAATACCGGTCCTCATTCGGCGTTGTAACTCGGGGGCGACCTGTGCTGTAACATCTTCTCACATTACCATCATCTTGGAATCGTTGCCAAAGCCTGTAGATGACACTCTGGCCGATTCCAAGCTCCTCGGATACTTCCAGCTGGGTACGTCCACATTCCAGTCGTCCGATAATTCTACCACGTAAAAAATCACCCAAATGCATCCTTTGTGCCATAACTATGCGGTTATTGCACTGAAAGGCTTCTAAAGCGCTTGTGAACAATTTTTACTTCTTTGCCACCATTCCTTATATACCCCTCTCTACACTCTCGTCATTGTGACCATCTGGTGGTTTTCCTGTAATTTGCATATTCTTCTTCAAGATGTGTGTGATAATTCTACAGGTGAAATTTTTATTTGAGTGTACTATGAGGCATATATGAGTGTATATATACTATGTATATTTTGAGTGTACTATGTAGGGCACGATAACATAATTTGCATTAAAAGTTAATGCATTAAGGCTGAAAATTAAAATCAAGTATCTATATATCTGCTGTATCTTTGTAAAAATATAAAAAAAAACCCTCATCACTTTGTTAACTTAGCATGCTAATATTAGAAGCTTTTTGAAAGATATTTTTAACAAGGGCATTTCAAAGATTTACACAGATTAGAGTATAATGCCTGAAATCAATCATATTATAGCAAAAATATTTGATTAATTCAGTTTTATAATCCTTGCGATTTTCCATTTTACATGCTTTCAAACGGATGTTATGCGTTATTTCAGCCGTTATCACTGGAAATAACATGCCTTACTAATTCCGTATAGAAAATTCAATGATACGAACTTATGGTACTTTATGCTAACACTTGAAATATCATTGCACTGATCTAATACCAATATTTGTAATCTTACTAATATTTGTAAGCTTTTGATATTCATAAATGCAATCCTATATTCCCACGTGAACGTTTATGACTACATGCGATTGACGAATAATGAAATATTTGACTTGTTGTCATTTGCACAAATTCAATGTAGAAAGTTCAAGCATATATGAGTTATTAGATAGGGTTCTGTTATGTACATTGCATATTTTTATCGTGGTTTGAGTATTATTAGGTTTTATTAAAAATAAATCCTATTCATTCGATTTAAGTGATAAGTGGATTAAATATGTTTTGAAAAAGATTAAATACTGCCATTTTCAAAACAAACACAAAGATTAAAAGGGTTTTTTTCCATCATATTATCAACAGCTTTGGCCCTCCATTGTTAAACTAAAGTAAATCCCAGATATATTTCCTTGAAAGCTATAATAAGAAAATATTAACCAAGATTAAAAACAAGGATTTGGAAAAAAATCGCCAGTTATTCAATCTGTTATATGATATCAGTTTTCAAATCTTCAAGGCATTCGATACAGGTAACGTTATAAAACATTGTTATTGTTGCAAAAATGTATTTTTATTGCATAGGTTTAACTTATCTTTTATTTACATGGCAATATATCCATCTATCTAATCTATATATCTGTATCTATCTATGTATATATATATCTCTCTCTCTATATATATATAGATAGATAGATAAATAGATAGATTGATATATCGCCATGTAAATAAAAGATTGAAGAAAAAGATTAAACCTTCGAATTAAATATATAATAGGTAACCACAAATAATATATATATATATATAATACTAATTAGGGCATATTATATATATATATATATATGCCCATATACTAAAATTTAAAAAAGGGTTCAGAGAAAAACAGTTGGATTCCTGTTTCTCAAATTTATTAAATATTAATACACGCAAACACACACAAATATTACATATATAGAAACAAATACTCAATTTTACTTTTAGATTTAAGTACAGATTATATGTTTTATAGTTCTTATTGTTTTCTTTAAATTCCTTTATTATTGCAGTAAATATCTTACAGTAATACAGTAAGGTTAAATTCGTGTTTATTTGTCACGGAAGTGTTAAATTTGTTTTGTTTTTTTTTTTTTTGTATTCTGTATACGTTTGATATCCTCATTTCCTACACCTAATTATTTTTAAATATGAGTCTACTTAAAATCACAGGTCTACAGAGGAAATTGTCTTTATCAAAATTGAATGATGTTATATACCCTTTCCCTTAATAAATTGTTCCATGTTGTATCGGGCATAATTCTGTGAATGCTCTCAGTATTGTTATGTTGTAATATATACATAATTAATATTTACCACTAAAAATCACATTAAAACTGTTAACTCACTTTATTTTTAGTCTTTTCATTAACAGCATTATCCTATAATATCGAGATTTTGCGGGATTGTGGGATATATGGAAATGAGCAGGCTGATATGTTGGCCAAGAATGGATCACACATGATACAACCTGATTCTCCTTTATCTTTTGCGTCAAACATAGTCCAGTCACATTAATGTGACCACCTGTCAAAAGGCAGAACATACACTTTTTTGTATATTCTGGCTTTAAGTGGTGTGTGGAATGTAGTATTAAATGGAATTCTTTATATACGTATGAGTAACGTCTGTGCAGCTCTTGCTTTAAGGCCTCCAAGACAGTTGTCTAAGAGTATGCCAGCTGCATTAGGAAAAAAAGTTTTCTTTTTACAAGGTAGGATTTTTAGCCCTACTGCCAGCGCTCTACAGCCATATTAGACGGTTGAAAGTGGATCCCGAACCACTACAAACATCCATGGCACCACCGGAACTCAAACCCGAAACCTGCGGCAACGATCGCCATTGCGCTAGTCACTCGGCCGTCTGGCTCCATATTACAATAAAATCATATAAATTATCTGCACGAACTTTCTTCAAGGTACTATCTCCTCCCCGAATGGCCAATTGGCTAGCACTCTGGCCGTTGGTACCACAAACTTCAAGTTCGAATCCTGGCGGTGCCATCTATATTTTTTTTATTGGTTCGGAATCCGCTTTAAACTGTAGGACTCGTCTAACTGGCCTAAAGTGTGCACAAAAATGACCGTAGAGCATCAAATCAAACCTCCCCAGATGCCAGTCTTATACGCGTTAGATCAAAATTGTGTTAGCTCAATGTGTACAATATAACAGAATCTCTTTGTGATATTCCTTAGTAACATTGAATCTGCTAAACAGCTGGCGTTCTTGTAGAAAGTGACCATATTTGAAAACAACAAAATTAAAAGTTATATTTTTCTTCAACTCCGAAAGAATTATGTAGAAGCGCTATGGTATGATTTGTATATTTATCAAGAATAAATAAAAGGCTTTTAGAACTTTCATTTTCATTCAATTCCTTCTATTAGCTCACACTCTCCCTATATATATCTTGTTCAAAATTTCAATCGTTCATAAAATACTTTTATTTATCCACTCAAGTTCAAATACATTTTTTTAAACTTATAGTGGATGACACTTGATGTTAATACAGTTTTTCAAATACTAATTCAGTAATTAAATTTAATTAATTAATTTTAGTTGTTTTAGATTTAGGTTGAATATATCTACCAATAGATGGCGCCAGATAAACTTAGAAAAATGAATGAAAATTATTTATAAAGGACTTTCTGCAATAGAGTGAACAAAAATTAGAATTGACTTTAGAATTTTTTTTTTTTATTCATTACTTGTTTGTTTTCAAACAACGATGAAATCTGTACACACATATTTCTTTAGTTATCCCACACGATATTCAATATGTATGAAAATGAAATATGTAAATAATGAAATATATTTTTTTTTCTTGCCTATTTAGATGAAATTTCATGAAATGGTCATTTGATTTGTAAGATCATGAAATAGAAAGGAAAAAAACCAACTTGTTATGCATGAGAGGGAAAAAAATTTTATTACAATTTTACATATAAAAGATTATTACATGCATATTACATTTTTTAAGACAAAAACACAACTTTCTGTCGATATTACACTACTCTTGGCAATTTAAAAACCACAACAAAAACCAGAATGGGAAACACATCTTTGATTATGAAAGTATTTTAAAGTAAACGAAGAAATAAGAAGGAAAACTTCACAGATGCATGTTAATACATACTAATGAGCAATTTATTAGCTGAAACAGGTTTATGCGAACTGTTTCTGAAAATTAAATCGTGGAAATTTGTGGCCAACTGATTAGCAATTCAGTCAGTAAATTTTCGAATAAATTTTTTCAAGCAAAATTTCTTAAATTTTGAAAAAAATAA
Organism: Caerostris extrusa; assembly: GCA_021605095.1. Classification (NCBI taxonomy): domain Eukaryota; kingdom Metazoa; phylum Arthropoda; class Arachnida; order Araneae; family Araneidae; genus Caerostris; species Caerostris extrusa. The sequence goes on along the minus strand of BPLR01011824.1, from coordinate 17,651 downwards.
GAATAGATTTTTTTTCTTATTTAGTCATTGTTATTAAACAAAAATTACTATTATTACAAATTTATCAATTGGATTTTTAATTTAAATTTTTTTATTTTTTAATAATTTTAATATTTTTATTATTTAAAAATTTTAATATTTTTTAATAATTTTAATATTTTTATTATTTAAATTTTTTTATTTTTTAATAATTTTATTATTTAAAATTTTTAATATTTTTATTATTTGTAATTTTTTATTTCTTGAAATTTTTATTTTTATTTTTTAAGTTTTTCAATATTTTTATTTTTATTTAAATACTTTTATTTTTAAATTTTTCCATTTTTTAATTTAATTACTATTGGATAAATTTATTATTATTTATTTATTATTACAAAATTTATCAAATTTCGAAAAAAAATTTAATTAGATTTTTTTTTAATGAGACAACTATTTAACGTAAAGTCTTAATTAGGTATTATCTTCATGAGATAAATGTCTCGTATTTACATGTTATATAAGAGATAAGAATTGAATGAATGAGATTTACATAAATTCTTTTTTTTTTTTCTTCTTTTTTTTTTGAAGTTTAAATTTATGAAATATATTTTTATTAATTAAAAGTTAAACTGATTAGATATTTTTTTAAACATTAATTGTTAAATTTTTAAGTTACATTCATATTTAAATAATTGTATATTTAAATCATAATCTTGAATTAAATAAAAAATATAAATACAATAATTAATAATAATGAAATTATTATTTAATTTAAGTTAATTATTAATTAAACTATTCATTATTAATTAATTTTAATTATTAATTAATAATAATTAAATCAAAAATAAATACAATACAAAACAATAAAACAAATAAATAAAAAATAAATACTCCAAATTGTTGTATTTATTTTTAAAAGATTAAATAAAAATCGTTGGAGGGGATGGGGAAATATAAACTAGCGGAAGTTTTGAACTAAAAAATAATTTCGTCAAATAAAATGGGGCATGAAATAAAAATAAAGATATTTATTTATACTTCTCGTTTAAAACAAATTACTATGTGGGAAACAAATAAAGAAAAAAATTTACACTTTCAACAGATCGGGGACAACGAGAGAATTACTCTTAAATTACAATTTATTGCATTTCGACATTTTAAATATTACATTATGAATGACCATAACTAACTACTCATTTTTTACTCGCCTTCTTACAACTGTTTTACTTCCTTTAAATTTTTCATGCTTTGCTTGTTGTTTTTCAATTAAACTTAACAACTCTGTTTCATGACTAACTTAACAACATAAAAAACATACAAAAAACAAAGCACAAAAAACTTTTCGGTTCAGCTGTGGATTTTCCACTAAACAAACTACAAGACAGCGAAACAAGTATCAGACACAAAAGAAAAAAAAAAAAAGAACATGCATGCACATATACACATACTCATACACGGAAAATAAGGGGGTAGGTTCGAGGTATCGAATACTATTGTGACCTTGAAGCTAATGAAACATTTTGGGGAATGCAGATTGGATTGGACGCGCCTTTCCCAAAGCGGAACGGGGGTAGGGGGAGAGCAAGGTTACACAGCGTCTCTAAGGACGGCTAATTACTTGCTCAACGAACATCACCTTTCATGCGGAACAGTCCATTTCCCCTCCGGCTGAGAATGGGATATTCCCGACGACAGAAGATATTGTCAACGCCCCAATAAGTTGTAGTATATCGAAATGATTCATGCCAATGCAATTTAACTCATATTTGCCTTTAATAAAGTGGGAATTTCGTAATGATGAAAGCATTTTAAAAGCAAATCTTGAAAATTTTGGCGAGCATTGGCGAGAATTTTTTTTTTTTTTTTTTTTAAATACTGTTTTTGAAAATCGGAAAATATTAATGATAGGAATTAATGGTATAATGAGAAATCGTGCTATTGGATAGTTTTCGAATGACGTCACTACTTCTCAGAAAATGATTAAAAAAAAAAAAAAAAAAAAACATAAAATAATTATTAATGCGATAGCTGCTTAGTCTTAACCTTTGGAAAAAAAAAATAATGATTTGCTGTCTGTCTGATTGTTAATTTTTAAAAAATAATTTAAGTCATAACAATCGAAAATCAACGTAAAATTTTTTGAATTTATGATACAGCTGCAATTTAACTTGAAAGAAATTTTTTATTACGCAATATTTATATCTTTTAAAATGTTTAGCATAAATTTTAATAGACAATGCCTTATTTGTAAAATGCTTTTAGGAACAATTAAGAAAAACAAAATACAAAATACAAAACATTTTCAAAAAATAAAATTCACAATTTTTATTTCATAAATTAATTGATTTATTATTGGAAATTATTACTGTATTGGTGTGGGTACAGGCCCCACGGTGGGCAACAGATTGTAGTTTGCAGGCTGGACAACCAGTGGGTTGTAACTGGGTGTGGTTCCGTTAAGGTACTTGTGGCACAGATTTGAGAATTCACAGCTTTGTTTACACAGACATACAATTAGAGACGTACAATATTTAACACATTTAAAGATAGATAATTATAGAATCGTGGAAAGATTCCACTTCTAAGCCGAAAACCCGAAACTTGGATACGTACAGCGCGCGCGAAATATAGAAATATACTTCCCTCTCCGGGTGAGTGTCTGTAGGCCAACAAATGCGCAGAGTCGACTGATAATTTTTTCTGAATGCCACGGAGGGGGGAGGAATTCTTGCCAGTTGATAGGAGGGAGCACGGTTTCGTTACTAATTGAATACTACTATATTGATTCCTAGAAATATAAAATAAATATCAAAAAACATTTATATTTATAACACAATTTTTTTAAATTTAAAAACATTTTTACTGAACAATCATGTCTTTTGCACCTTACATTTATCTGAAAGAACTTATCATTAATTTAAATACATGAGATGTTATTTACAATTATTAACTTTAGCTAAAAATTAAAAATATATATATATATTAGATTTTAAAGTAAAAAATACATAAAAAAAAAGCATAAAAACCCCTGTAAATTATAAAATTAAAAAAAGCTTTTTAAATAATCACTATTTCCATATTATAAATTAAATAACATTTTAGTCCGACTCATGGTTCAGTGGCAGCGTGGGCTGCTGGTGAGCATTTGGGCTGAGATTCAATCCACTGGCGGCATTGTTGTAGACACTGTTACAAAAAAATTCGGAGATTCGATAGCGTTTGTCATGTTGAGCATCCCTCGTTAGGCTTACTATCTGGGGGGTTCGGGTTTCTCCCATACGATACGCAAATGCTGGTAGTTCTCCCAAAAAATCATGGCACTGCCCACATTTTCAGCGACACAGAGCCTAGTCAGACTTCTACCTACGGATGCTCTATCACAACAGAAGCTGCCCCTTTCCTTTCTTCCATGAGTAGACTGCTTATAGGACGTCAGTTCAGCACTGCAGGACACTGAGGAATATACCAAAAACATGTTAAGATGGCCTGAGCGCTAGCATATTTGGCGAACCGAAATGCAAAAGTCTACACCGGGAATGAGCACGATTATACCTGTAGGTGAAAAAATCGCTCTATTAAATTTTCAGGTATGAGAATAACATACCTGAAAATGCTTGTTCCATGCATGGCACCGAAGTGTGTGTAGAATAGCAAGTTCTTTTTTTACGGTGCACCCTTGGTCATGTTAAATTTGCTTTACTTTAGCAGTATTATATATATAGCAGTCTTGTGTATTTATTAATATGATGGATATTAGTAGTGCGATAATAGAGTAGAAAAATTATCGCAATACTAATATCCATCATATGTCAACATACGTTAAATAGTGAGGTAATCTTTCAACATTATGAATAATGAGACAACTTTGAACAATATATATATAAATATACATACGATGAAAAAAAATTAAATACTAATAATTTCATTACTTTAGCAGTATTATGTATTATTAATATGATGGATAGTGAGATAATCTTTCGACACTATGTCACGATAAATAATGAGAAAATCTTTCAACATTATGTATATATACGATGAATAATGAGACAACTTTGAACAATATATATGCATACTATGAAAAAAATTAACACAAATAATTTCATTACTTTAGCAGTATTATGTATTACTAATACTGTAGATAACCAGATAATCTTTCAAAGCTATGTCAATATACGATAAATAACGAAATAATCTTTTCAACATTATGTAGATATACCATGAATAATAAGCCAATTTGAACAATATACATGCATAAAAAAATTAACACCAATAATTTCACTACTTTAGCTGTATTATGTATTACTAATATGATGGATTGCAGATAATCTTTCAACACTATGTCAATATATGATAAATACTGAGATAATCTTTCAACATTATGTAGATATACGATGAATAAGGTGACAACTTTGAACAATATACATGCATACGATGAAAAAAAAATTAACACCAATAATTTCACTACTTTAGCTGTATTATGTATTACTAATATGATGGATTGTAGATAATCTTTCAACACTATGTCAATATATGATAAATAGTAAGATAATCTTTCAACATTATGTAGATATACGATGAATAATGAGACAACTTTGAACATTGTATGTATATTCGATGACTAGTGAAATAATCATTTATGTAGATATATGATGGATAGTCATATAATCTTTCAACAATGTAAGCCTTATCTTTAGATGATCAGTTAGCGCAAGAGAAATGTTTTTAAAAAAGTAAATTTAAAATTAATCCAGGTAAATAGTTACAAGTTTAGTGATTATAATAATAGTGTTGCTTTCTAATCAGTAAAAAAATAATAATAATAAATAAATAAATTTAAAAATTAAAGAATGAAAATAATTTCTAAATTTTAAATTTTATCCTGTTTATTATATCTTGTTTGAATTTGTTTCTGTATAAACTTTTCACTGTAGATGCATTGTTTGTTATTTTTTTATTATTTTTAAATGAAATTATTTATTTATAGATTGAAATAAGATTAATGATTTAAAAAGTTGAAATTTTTATTTTAAACTGGATAAATTCAGAAATGTTTTCAAATATACAAAAATTATGAAACAATAAAATATTTTAATTTTGTTTTACCAAATTAATAAATGGTCCTGAATCCGTTAAATTGTTGATTTCTCCACAAAAAATTTTCAACACTTCGGTATTGCAAAGTCGTCCACGAAATTAATGTTTAGGACTTCGGCATTTAAAAGTAACTTCCAATATTTTCGGGCTACATTGGAGGCAAATTCCAACTAAATTGCAGTTCAGTTGCCGATGCGAGACTCTGTCACACATCTGCCTCCAAGTCTACTCGTTTTCAAAACAATGGCCTGTAGCACATGGAACCAATTGAACTGAATCCTCTTCTCCTTCCGCGCTAGCTAGAACGTACTACTGTGGTCCAAATGGATTGATTAGAAGGAGGTATTTAAAGTAATTCAGCACGAAATAATACACACTAAATTTTCAGCAATTTCATTCTACTTTTGTTCTTGTATATATAACGTTTAATACAATTAATCAGTTAAGAGTCAATCGTAATCGTAAAGATCTACCTGTGTGTTCTTAAACAATGAAAAACCGTTCCAGAACACGGTAGTATTTTCAAAATTCTTAAATCGACGAGTCACGATTAAGGATAAAAAAATGCAACTTCTTTTTGTCCTTCACTTTGTCACCCGGTTATACCCCGGGTACTAGGTGCCCATTTTAGCCACCTTTTACGACATGCATGGACTACAGTAGAGCTATTCTAATCGAGACCCACACTGGGGCTCCCCATTTATCAAAATGAAGAAAACTTCATAATTAAAACTGGCAGTTTGTCCATTAATACATAGTCCAGTCACATTAATGTGACCACATGTCAAAAGCCAGAATAATATAATATAATATAATATAATATAATATAATATATATATATATATATATATATATATATATAATATTATATTATATTATATTATATTATTCTATATATAATATATATATATAATTTGTATTATATATTATAATTTGGCCTGAATGGCCGAGTGACTAGCTCTCTGGCGCTCGGTACGACAGGTGTCAAGTTCGAGTCCCGGCGGTGCGATGGATGTTTGTAGTGGTTCGGAATCCACTTTAAACCGTAGGTCCCGGTCCTAATAGGATCGTAGAGCGTTAAGGGGCATTGTTGCTCCGCGTCTGCATCTTCAAGTTACACGCGCCCCTGGGTAATGCAAAGTGAGTAGCGTCTTTGCAGCGCTTGCCTTAAGGCATCTAAGACCAAGCTGTCTAAGTGTTTGCCAGCTGCATTGGAACAAAATATATATATATATATTATAATTCTTTTTTTTATTTAATTTATATATAATATTATACGTTGACGTCGAAAGTAGGTGGTGGTCACATTAATGTGACTGGACTGTGTAATGTGTATAAGGAACAATATTTTTGAGTCATTCATTTTCAAAGCAGTAACTACAATCACCACTGCGAATCGAACACTATTCGATTCACAGATTTAGTATAAGTGTGAGATATCAATGTGTTATGAGAGAGACTATTATACGAAAAAGAAATTTGAGCTATGATTTTTGTTAAAACCTTATTTAATCTAACTTTTAAATGAAAGTAATTATTCTGTCCGCAGGTTAATATGAGTGTTCAATACCATTGTGTTAGGCTGAGTCAGTGAGGCTATCAGTGAGGCTGTTATAAAAAAGTTTGAGCTATGATTTTCCTAAAACATTATTCAATTTAACTGTTTAAATGCAAATATTTTTTAAAAATTAGTCACTGATAAAAAGATAAAGTATATTTGCATACATTATTATAAACATTTTATATTTGCTATATACTAGTTAATTTTGTTAATTTTTACCAAAAATTCTTTAGTTCATTCAATTACATCACGAACCTTGTAATTTTAAGTATATCAATAAAAATTGTATAAATGAATTTATATCACATTAATAAACGTTACAATATTTTTTTTTTTTTAAGTAAAAATTAAAATTAGTAACATATATAATAAAATTAATGTAATTAAATCGTTAATTAAAATTATTAAAATAGTTTTAATATCTTCTCAGAAAATTGTTTTAATAACATTTGCCTACAGAACTGTATTTTATTATTTTAAAAGTATTTTGCTTTTCTCTGCATTTTAAATATATATTAAAAAATAAAATGTATAGGAATGATTTTTGTCATTCTGAAATAAGTTTTTATTGTGAGCCAGAAATATGAACAAATAATAATATTAATGAATTTTTTTCATGTGATAATAGCTTATTATTGTAAGAACTTTGTTAATGTAGTTAATTTGAATTCATTAGCTTTAGTTAAATTCAATAATAGTAATTCTACGAAATTATTAATTAATTATAACATTATTAACAGATGATACTTGACATTAAATTTTAACACTACCTTGACATTTTAACATTACACTTGACATTAAATTTTAGCATAATCTTGACATTTTAACATTACACTTGACATTAAATTTTAGCATAATCTTGACATTTTAACATTACACTTAAAAGGAGTTATTAACCTTTTAATGATAAATATTTTATTTATTAGGTTTACATTTATTATAATAATATTTTGTTTATCATTTGTTTGCTTTTATTTGTACCAACAACTGATTTAAATTATCGTTTGTTTCTAATTTATAGCTTTATACATGTTACATAATTCCATTAGATCAAAATAAAATAAGCTGTCGATATGGAGAAAAAAAAAATGAAATCAGATGAATATTTATGTTCATATTTATATAAGACGCAATAACAATTTAAATTACCTATCGATTATTAATCTGCATAACATTAATTTGTGAAGCACTGATTTACGAAATAGGTTTATGGCATTTTTTATTTTTTCACATGCCAGAATTGCGCAAGCAGTTGAAATAATATATTGAACTGAAAAAAAAAAAAAAAAAAATAATAAGAACTCATAATTCATAAATGATAATTACATCTGATCGAAAGCGAAACTAAAATGTACGATATCTACGACTCAAACATACTGTGTCAGACAAATAAAAAAAGATAACGATCCCTGAGTGGTTGGAATAATAATATGCGAACGAAAACTCAAAATAATTGCGTTTAAATAGCCCAAGCTATATCTATCTCAGGTCATGGGACATAAATGTCTCGAACACGACTTGAATTTAAGTTGCAATACCCCCTTTAGGATACGTCCTGGAATGAAAAGACTGATTCTTCTACTTAAACGAGGTGTTTCCTGAATCTCGCATCCAACATGAATGACGTCTTTTGTGGTCATTTTGGCAGCCAACATAATCGAAGGCAATTAGGACACTTGGGTAAAACACATCGCAGAGCAACGTTCCCAAAAGAATCTTCTACTTGAACTTGAAAACAAGAAACCCTGCAGATGGTCGAAGAAGATGCAACACATGCAATGTGGTTAGGGAATTTCCCCGGCCATTGAATTCATAATGAGAAGCCTAAAATAGCTTGAAACATCGCTGTCAAGACATATGGATTAAATAATTCCATTCGCTATTCTCTAAATCAATTAGGATTATTTTGTTCCAGATATTGCACAATGTGCAAGTAATAAGTTCATTCAATGTTTTATAACTGAATTTTTTTACATCAGTCAACTGGTTTTGTGTAATATAAAATGCAAGACGTAGTTGCAAATTCATGGTTCATTCACATAATAGCAAAGTCATGAATTTGCAGCGTCAAAAACTCATAGAGGGTGCAAACATTTTAAATGCATACCAATAAAACAACACTATAATATTTATTTAAATTTCCAAAAATTGGTGAGTGATAAGTATGATATACTCAATAGTCTCTGAATTAGTTAAGCAATTCTCAACAGTCTCTTAATGAATTAGGATTATTTTGTTGGCAATTATTGCACAATGTGCAAGTGATAAGTTCATTCAATGTTTTATAACTGAATTTTTTTTTTTACATCAGTCAACTGGTTTTGTGTAATATAAAATGCAAGACGTAGTTGCAAATTCATGGTCCATTCACATAATAGCAAAGTCATGAATTTACAGCATCAAAACTCATAGAGTGTGCAAACATTTAAATGCATACCAATAAAACAACATATAATATTTATTTAAATTTCCAAAAATTGGTGATGATAAGTATGATATACTCAATAGTCTCTGAATTAGTTAAGCAATTCTCAACAGTCTCTTAATGAATTAGGATTATTTTGTTGGCAGTTATTGCACAATGTGCAAGTGATAAGTTCATTCAATGTTTTATAACTGAATTTTTTTTTTTTTACATCAACTGGTTTTGTGTAATATAAAATGCAAGACGTAGTTGCAAATTCAATTTAAATGCAGCGTCAAAACTCATAGAGTGTGCAAACATTTTAAATGCATACCAATAAAACAACACTATAATATTTATTTAAATTTCCAAAAATTGGTGAGTGATAAGTATGATATACTCAATAGTCTCTGAATTAGTTAAGCAATTCTCAATAGTCTCTTAATGAATTAGGATTATTTTGTTGGCAGTTATTGCACAATGTGCAAGTGATAAGTTCATTCAATGTTTTCTAACTGAATTTTTTTTTTTACATCAGTCAACTGGTTTTGTGTAATATAAAATGCAAGACGTAGTTGCAAATTCATGGTTTCATTCACATAATAGCAAAGTCATGAATTTGCAGCGTCAAAAACTCATAGAGGTGCAAACATTTTAAATGCATACCAATAAAAACAACACTATAATATTTATTTAAATTTCCAAAAATTGGTGAGTGATAAGTATGATATACTCAATAGTCTCTGAATTAGTTAAGCAATTCTCAACAGTCTCTTAATGAATTAGGAATTTTGTTGGCAGTTATTGCACAATGTGCAAGTGATTTCATTCAATGTTTATAACTGAATTTTTTTTTTTACATCAGTCGACTGGTTTTGTGTAATATAAAATGCAAGACGTAGTTGCAAATTCATGGTTCATTCACATAATAGCAAAGTCATGAATTTGCAGCGTCAAAAACTCAAGATGCAAACATTTTAAATGCATACCAATAAAACAACACTATAATATTTATTTAAATTTCAAAAATTGGTGAGTGATAAGTATGATATACTCAATAGTCTCTGAATTAGTTAAGCAATTCTCAACAGTCTCTTAATGAATTAGGATTATTTTGTTGGCAATTATTGCACAATGTGCAAGTGATAAGTTCATTCAATGTTTTATAACTGAATTTTTTTTTTTACATCAGTCAACTGGTTTTGTGTAATATAAAATGCAAGACGTAGTTGCAAATTCATGGTCCATTCACATAATAGCAAAGTCATGAATTTACAGCATCAAAAACTCATAGAGTGTTTTTAAATGCATACCAATAAAACAACACTATAATATTTATTTAAATTTCCAAAAATTGGTGAGTGATAAGTATGATATACTCAATAGTCTCTGAATTAGTTAAACAATTCTCAATAGTCTCTTAATGAATTAGGATTATTTTGTTGGCAGTTATTGCACAATGTGCAAGTGATAAGTTCATTCAATGTTTTATAACTGAATTTTTTTTTACATCAGTCGACTGGTTTTGTGTAATATAAAATGCAAGACGTAGTTGCAAATTCATGGTCCATTCACATAATAGCAAAGTCATGAATTTGCAAAAAACTCATAGAGTGTGCAAACATTTTAAATGCATACCAATAAAACAACACTATAATATTTATTTAAATTTCAAAAATTGGTGAGTGATAAGTATGATATACTTAGTCTCTGAATTATTTTGTTGGCAGTTATTGCACAATGTGCAAGTGATAAGTTCATTCAATGTTTTCTAACTGAATTTTTTTTTACATCAGTCGACTGGTTTTGTGTAATATAAAATGCAAGACGTAGTTGCAAATTCATGGTTCATTCACATAATAGCAAAGTCATGAATTTGCAGCGTCAAAAACTCATAGAGGGTGCAAACATTTTAAATGCATACCAATAAAACAACACTATAATATTTATTTAAATTTCCAAAAATTGGTGAGTGATAAGTATGATATACTCAATAGTCTCTGAATTAGTTAAGCAATTCTCAACAGTCTCTTAATGAATTAGGATTATTTTGTTGGCAGTTATTGCACAATGTGCAAGTGATAAGTTCATTCAATGTTTTATAACTGAATTTTTTTTTACATCAGTCGACTGGTTTTGTGTAATATAAAATGCAAGACGTAGTTCAAATTCATGGTTCATTCACATAATAGCAAAGTCATGAATTTGCAGCGTCAAAAACTCATAGAGGGTGCAAACATTTTAAATGCATACCAATAAAAACAACACTATAATATTTATTTAAATTTCCAAAAATTGGTGAGTGATAAGTATGATATACTCAATAGTCTCTGAATTAGTTAAGCAAAACAGTCTCTTAATGAATTAGGATTATTTTTTGTTGGCAATTATTGCACAATGTGCAAGTGATAAGTTCATTCAATGTTTTATAACTGAATTTTTTTACATCAGTCAACTGGTTTTGTGTAATATAAAAATGCAAGACGTAGTTGCAAATTCATGGTCCATTCACATAATAGCAAAGTCATGAATTTACAGCATCAAAAACTCATAGAGTGTGCAAACATTTAAAATGCATACCAATAAAACAACACTATAATATTTATTTAAATTTCCAAAAATTGGTGAGTGATAAGTATGATATACTCAATAGTCTCTGAATTAGTTAAGCAATTCTCAACAGTCTCTTAATGAATTAGGATTATTTTGTTGGCAATTGCACAATGTGCAAGTGATAAGTTCATTCAATGTTTTATAACTGAATTTTTTTTTTTACATCAGTCGACTGGTTTTGTGTAATATAAAAATGCAAGACGTAGTTGCAAATTCATGGTTCATTCACATAATAGCAAAGTCATGAATTTGCAGCGTCATTCAAAAATTTTAAATGCATACCAATAAAACAACACTATAATATTTATTTAAATTTCCAAAAATTGGTGAGTGATAAGTATGATATACTCAATAGTCTCTGAATTAGTTAAAAAAATTCTCAACAGTCTCTTAATGAATTAGGATTATTTTGTTGGCAATTATTGCAAATGTGCAAGTGATAAGTTCATTCAATGTTTTATAACTGAATTTTTTTTTACATCAGTCAACTGGTTTTGTGTAATATAAAATGCAAGACGTAATTGCAAATTCATGGATCATTCCCGTATAGCAAATTCATGAATTTGCAGTGTCAAAAAACTCTTAAAGAGTTTTTGAATTTAATTATTTAAATGCTTAACAATAAAAGAAGCATTAAAATACTTATTTAAATTTAAAAAAAACTGATAATTGCAATAATACTCAATAGTCTCTAAATTAATTAAATATAAAATACAGTTAATATAAAATATAAATTAGTTAAACATAAATATATTTTATATTTGTGATATGAAATACAAGACGTAGTTACAAATTCATGGTTCATTCACGTAGTAGCAAATTTATAATTATTGATGATATATGATTCACGATTTATTGATAAGTGCACTACTCAATAATCTCCAAAATAAATTAGTTTCTAAATTTGTTAAATAATTCTCAAAAGTCTCTTAATGAATTAGGATTATTTTGTTCGCAGATATTGTACACTATGCAAGTAATAAGTTCCCGCAATGTTTTATTACTAGATATTTTTTATACATGGTCAACTGGTTTAACGTGCAATGTAAAATACAAGACGCAGTTGCAAATCCCGCAGGTTCATTCACATAGTTGCAAATTCATTAATTTGCGGCGTCGGAAACTCAGAGTATACAGACAATTTAAATGTATAACTATGAAAAATAAAAATAAAAATAAAACTTTAATTTAAATTTCATAAAATTGATAAGTGTAATTTTTTTATTTGATAAAAAAATTTGATAATTTTTTTTTTTATGTACACAAAAGTCCCCAAGAAAAAAATATAGTTGTCTTTAATTCAAAAATCATCATAGAGTTCAGAAGTCTTTTATTCGACTCGTGGCTCATTGGCAGCGTTAGAAAATGGCGAGCATTAAGGTTTTCAACCTGCTGGCGCCTTTGTTGTTGTAACTGTTTAAAATAAATAAATAAAAAAACACCACTCGATGGCATTTGTGATGTTCAGCATCTTGCCTCGTGAGTCGGGATGCCTGGTGGGATTTTACCGGGTTTTCTCTCATACGACCCGCAAATGTGGGTAGTTTCCTGTATGTAGTCCACCCGGAAGGCATTGCTCTTCTTCTTCTTCTTCAGAGCCACAGAGCCAAGTCAGTCTTCTACTTACGGGTGCTCCTACTTCTACCTGCGGGCAATTTCATATTTTTACACTAAATATATGTTTAAAATTTCAATATATATTAAAAAAAAATTAAGGAAAATTATCAGAGAATATATAGGGAAATTTAAGACATTAGTGAAAATAATTTTTTTTTTTCCTTCTGAATAAAATTATTTTAAAGATAAACTAAAATTATAAATCATTTTGCATTAATATATTTTTACATATAATGACATGAATTTTAATTAGTATCATCGAAACTATTCTGCATAAATTAATGAGTTAAGATTTATTAACATTTCCAAACGAAATATTTTTATTACTTCATTAACTTTCTTTATATTTAAATTAATTTTTAAAAAACGTCTTTCATTATGAAGGTCTTCAGGAGGATATGGTGGAATTTTTTTTTAAAGACGTAGTTGTGAAATAACTCAATTTTCGCAATCGCAGGAAATAATAAATTCAGATTTTAATATTCAACGTACAAATGTATCGAAATCCTATCTTATCTCTTACATATACGAGATCGGAATAATGAAAATCACAAAATACATGTTATCACATCATTCTCATCGATATATATCATCTTTCTTTTAAATATATGTCGATAAATCTTCTTTGATTTAAAATTTAAATTATGAGAAAAAACCATAGTATAAAATAAATTACTCAATAATTTTATCGATAAGTTTTTTTGTCATTAATAGTAACCCAATTATGATTAATAACCTGTTATTTAATTATAAATGTTTAAATTCAAATGTTATTAAGACATAAATGTTGCAATTTTTTATACCTCCACTTCATCTCAATAATATAAAGTAAAATTTTTAATAAAATTACGATAGATAAAATAATAAGATTAAAAAATTGTATTTGTCTTTGATTATTTATATTTAAAAGTTGCCCGACTCGTGACTCAGTGGCTTCGTGCGCCGCTGGTGAGAGCGTGATCCATGAAAGTTTTTTTTTTTTGTAGACATTTTATCAAAAAAAAATGAGGAGACTCGATGGCGTTTGTGATGTTCAGCATCTTGCCTCGTAAGTCGGACTACTTGGTGGCAGTTTTCGGGTTTTCTCCCATACGATACTCAAATGATGTATAGTTCTCCCAAAGGTTCATCTGGTATGCTCTGGCTCTCCTACAGCGATACGGATCCAAATTGAGACTTCTACCTATAGGTGTCCCTTCACAATAAAACAGACCCTTTCCCTTCATCCATGAGTAGACTACTCATGGGGTGTCCGTCCTCTCTGCAGGTCACTGAGGATTAGACACAACACATTCACACAACAATTGCATATATTTAATGTTTATAGATTTATAAAAATTAAATGCAACAAAAAAAAAAAAGAAATGGGTTAATTTTAAATTTAAAGTAATTTTAATGAATAAACAATAGCATAAAATAAAAAGAAAATTAAATAACTAAATATTATATAAATTTATTACTTCTTCATTGTATTTTTATAATTTAAAATAAATAATTTGAATTAAAATTATTATAATTTTTGCTCAAATAACCTTTGACTTAAAAATTATACAAATATACTTAAAAAAAAAAAAAAATAAAAACTCAGCCATCTTTGATAAAATGCAACCTAACCGTAAAAAACAACTACTCTTATTACTAAATTAATGTAAAAACATTTAATAACATAATACAAATAATATTCAGTAACGTAATATCAAATATAAAATTTCTAGTAAATACTTTAAAAGTGTATCAGGGAAATCTTAGATCCAGGAACAATCCTAATCATCTGATGCTGCAAGTAAAATAACATTTTGCAACATTATTTCATCATCATTATCATTTCTGTTTCATTATCATAATCTTCAATTCTTCCCCGTTTTGACACTGCTCTTGTATGAACCTGAAAGCATTTTTATCAATGAAATCTGAAAGCATTATGATTTTCTGCAATTTTAAGAAAAAATAGTTGAAATTTTTCATCTTCAGTGGTAAAAATGAAACCTGTAACAGTGCTTCCTCATAAGCACTGTAAGAGCCCCCTGTGGAGAAGAGGAGAATGGTCAGCAGGCCTCGAGACTCTCACCAGAGATAAAGTACAGCGCAACCCGGGCTTCTGCTGAGAAACGTTTATTTGTAATCTTTCATCCAGAGGAAATATATTTAGCACAATCCTGTGCATTAGTTAGCCTACAGACTCTCACCCAGAGAAGTAGTATACTACTGTGTACAGAAAGTAAGACCACGTTTACAGTTAAATTTCAAATGTTATTTTACAAATGCCGAACATTGGCGCCTAAGCCTAATTTCAGGCTCTCCAGTATGTTTCAGCCACGTATTCATACCGAGAGAGTGCATTATAATTACTTAAATGTTTAAAATTTATAGACCAACTAGAATCATACAAAACACAGTCTTGTGGAATCCACCACTCCAATTCTATAGAGGTGGTCACGTAAATAATCACGACCAGCCTAACGTCTAAATAGTGCCACCGCTGTCCTTCTTGGAAAAATGGGAATACTACTGTGTACAAAAAAGTAAGACCTACTTTCAATTTAAATTTTCCAGGCATATGGTATTTAAATTTTTTTCTTTTAGGTTGTTGGCACTGTCCTTAACATCTGTGTGAAATTTTAAAGTCAAAATATTCATTAGTGTTTGAGTTACGCTTGGTTTTGGGAGATGCTAAAACTGATTTCGGCGAATTTTTGAAATGCCTGAATTAATTGAGCAAAGAACTTGCATTACATTTTGTTTGCGGAATGAATATTCGTGAGCTGAAAAGTATAGAATGTTACAGAAGGCATCTCGGTGAGCAAACTATAACGCGGAAATAAATGTTTACAAGTGGTGTAAAACAGTTCAAAGAAGGCAGAGAATGCGTTGAAGACGAAGAGTGCTCTGGTCGACCATCAACCTCAGCCTGCGAAGTCACGCCCAAAAAATTAAATATTTGGTTTAGAGAGACTTTGCTGGAGATGTTAGAATTTCAAAACGATCATTACCTCCATTTTTAAAGAGATGATTTGGGCCCCAAACGCGTCAAATCTCGATTGCTACCGAAAACACTGAATTTTTCGAAAAACATCGTCACGTTGAAGTGTATGAAACAATACTTTTGACTATAAGGACAAGTTGAAATGCATCATAACTGAAGATGATGCTTGATTATCGCACGACCCGGAAACAACCGATCAATCGAGCGAATATCGTGGCAAAGGTGAAGCAAGACCGAAAAGAGCATGCCAAAATCGCTCAAAAATCAAGATTTTGTTGACTGTTTTTCTTCCACGATTACCGTGGTGTGGTGCATTATGAATTCCTTCCGCCTGGCCAAACTGTCAACAAAAATATTATTTGAGTGTTTTGCTTCGTTTTGCGTAAAGCTGTTCGCGAAAAAGAGGCCACATTTATGGAAAGTCAACTCTTGGTTTTTGCATCACGATAATGCGCCAGCTCACACTGCATTGATTCTTCGCGACTTTTTCGCCAAAAATGAAATCAATATCGTTCCACAACCACCGAATTCACCTGATTTAGCAAGTGCGACTTCTGGCAATTCCCTAAACTCAAAAGACCACTCCCTGGACATTGTTTTGAATTGATCGAAGAGATTCAATGTGAATCGCAGCGCGCTTTGAAGACCATCCCTGCCGATGACTTTTAACATGCATTGAGGTTTTTTGCAAAAGCGTTGGCATAAGTGCATTGTGTCCGGAGGGGATTACTTTGAAGGCGATAAAATAAATTTGGATGAATAAATAAAGAGTTTTTGAAAAAAATAAAAATTAATCTTACTTTTGGGGGACAGTAGTACGTGTACAGTAACTTTATATTTACTACTTCCTGCTTCCATTAAAATCAGCGTAATTTACAACTACTAGTATGCACGTGTAGGATTGTCACTTGATTGCGATTTGATTTGCAAGGTCGGATAAAATATGCAGACGAAGAGACAGCGTATAAATTAAAAATGTATATTAGAAATGTAAAATAAAAATTTTAAATTCAAATTCAAAATGGGTTTATAGTAGAATACTTTTTATCTTTATGCTATTCTAAAGATAGATTTTTAAATTCTGTTTTTAACCTCAGTTTTTAAAATACGAATTCTGATTTTTCTCTAATTAAAATCTGGTTAAATTTGGACAAAACAGATTTGAATTAGATTAGATTAGATTGATTAATTAGATTTTAATTTTAATTTTTTACACATTCAGTTCTGAATACCTATTTATACCTTACTTTGGTTAATCATGGACGTCATGTCTTTTTAGCCCATACTTGAGTAAAAACAATTTTTACGAATTGTATTTGAAGAAAAAAACTGTAGAGAATTGGTCTGACAACCCTATCTCGAACATCTCCTTGTCTCGAAATCTGCCAGTAGACAGACGG
>BPLR01011823.1:0-33636 GCA_021605095.1 Caerostris extrusa | reverse complement strand
GGGGATATTTGCATATCGGTTATGCAAAAGATTACCCATTTATTGACGCAAACTGCATCGAAGAAACGTCACGTATTAAATTGCAAGTGGAGAAACTACGAAAATAATAAATAATGGCATAAATTTTGTAAAGGCAAAACAGAACTAATAAATAATGGGTTAATTATGATGCGGGGAAATGAAAGAAATTTTAATTCTTTGTTAGAAATAAAAGAAGGTAAAACTATTATACCAATTATTAATATTGGATGTAAGAAAATAATTTTAAAAGAAAATCAGAACATTGGAAATGTAGAATTAGTGGAGAGGTCGACTTGGAACCAGATTTAAATTATGTTAATTTGATTAATGACACTTCTTCAGTAGAAATATTAAATGTTAGTTCAGATAATGTAGAGCGAAATCCTATAAGCTTAGAACAAATAAAAGTTAAAAAACACTTAACTGAACAACAACAAAAGGGCATTGTTGATTTGTTGAATGAGTATAGAGACTGTTTTGCATTAAACATATCGGAATTAGGATGTACAGGACTGATAAAAATGGATATTAAAGAAGTTGAGGGTTCAAACCTGTATGTATGAAACCGTATAAAAACAAATTCAGCCGAAAGAAAAGCAATTAAAGAAATCGTTAATGAATGGAAAGAACATGGTATTGTGAAAGAAACACGTTCACCATATTCAAGCCCTGTTTTTAGTGCGTAAGAAAACTGGTGAAAATTGACTAAGTTATTGACTATAGAAAACTAAATAATCAGACGTTCAAGAATAAATTTCCCTTCCCAAAATTGATGATCTTTTTAGAACAACCACATGATTGCAGTCTGTTTACAACTCTCGATTTGGCTCATGGTATCTACAAATCCCGTTAACGGAAGAAGCCAAATTAAAAACTGCATTTATCACACCAGATGAAACTGGGCAATTTGAAAGAATGATATTTGGATTAACAAATGCACCAGCAGAATTTCAAAGGTTAATGTACCATACTTTAGGTGGCTTATGCAACAAAGATGTTTTATGCTATCTCGACGACATCCTTGTACATGCCAAAACTTGTGAAGAAATGATTAAAAAAATTAGGTAAAGTATTCGAGGCTTTACGAGAAGCTAAGTTAACATTAAAATTGTCTAAATGTGAGTTTGCAAAAGATGAAGTAGAATTTTTAGGCTTCATTATTAATAAGAATGGGATCAAACCAGACTCAAGAAAGGTAGAAGTAATTTCTAAATTTCCCCAACTCACAAATTTGCATGAAGTTAGACGCTTTCTCGGCTTAACAAGTTTTTTTAGGAGATTTATTCAAAATTATGCTATAAAAGCAAAACCTCTGACTGACCTAACTAAGAAGAACGAAGATTTTAAATGGGGAGAAAAACAAGAACAATCTTTTCAATGTTTTGAAAAGTGAATTGACTCGAGAACCTACTTTAGCACTCTATTATCCAGAAGCTAAAACTGAAGTTCATACTGATGCAAGTGCGGAAGGTATCGCTGGCATGCTACTTCAAGTTGGAAGTGATAATAAGTGGCACCTAGTTTACTGCGTTAGCAAGAAAACGACTGAAGCCGAAAAGAATTATCATTCAAGTAAATTGGAGTTAATGGCTATTGTATGGACATTAGAACGATTGAGACAATTTTTATTGGGAATAAGTTTTACAGTTGTCACTGACTGTCAAGCATTAATTTACATGAATGCCAAAAAATCATGTAATCCTCAGATAGCAAGATGGAGTATACTTATTCAGGAATATGATTTTTGAAGTTCACCACAGACCAGGCATAAAATGACACATGTTGATGCGATGAGTCGAGCTCCCGTTTCAGAATCGGAAGATACTATAACAAACCTCATAGAGAAGAAATTTGAAGTATGCCTAACACTAAGTGAAGATGAACAAATTTTGATCATTTAACATGCTGATAAAGATTTAAGAAAAAATTGATTGACATTTTTAAGAAGGAAGAGCATGAAAGAACATATGAAGAAAAGCAACAAATTGTTAATTTTGCCTTCAAAAGAAACCGAATCTCTAGGAGAATCAAAGAAAAAGGAAAAGAGAAACTTCTGTATGTGATTCCAAAAAGTATGAGAAAAGTACTGCTGTGAAATTTCACGACCTTATGGGACATTTTTCTGTTGATAGGACTGTTAGCAAAATAAAAGAGCTATACTGGTTTCCATACATGAAGCGTTACTTACGGAAACATCTCAATGTGTTTCGAATGCTTAGTCAACAAGACTCCAGGTGGAAAACAACAAGGATATCTACACCCGATTAATCCTGGAAAAAGACTCTTTTCAGTTGTTCACATAGACCATTTAGGACCTTTCGTGAAAAGCCCACGAGGAAATCGAGATTTATTAATCATAATTGATAACTTCACAAGATTTACCAGACTTTCTAGTCAAAAATACTGCCTCCCAACAAGTTTTAAAAGCTTTGAAAAACTTCATAGAAGATTTTGGATTAACTGATCGAATCATAAGTGATAGAGGCTCCTGTTATATATACATCGCATCAATTTGAAAAGTACTGTCATGATAACGGAATAAAGCACACCTTGAATTCTACTCAACATCCTATGGGCAATGGCATGGTAGAACGAACCAACAGAACAGTCCTTTCTACAATAACGACGTCCATGAAAGATTCACGACATAAAGATTGGGATTTATGTAAGCAGAAAGGAATTTGAATAATACGGTGAACAAAAACCACAAATAAAACGCCATTCGAAATTCTTCATGGCTATTCACATAGATTTAATGACGGAGTCCTTCGAAGAGTCGCAGACGAAAGTATTGATGAGTGGACTGATCCGAAAGACGTTCAACAAGAAACTAGTGTAATAAAAAGAAACAAGACAAAATGACGGAGTATTACGACCAGAAAATGCCGAACACTTACTTTTGAACCAGATGAAATAGTGGTTGTTCGACGTTCAGCAAAATCAAGGAGAGAACCTACCAAGACTCAAGTAAAATATAGAAGGCTCCTAATTGTGACTGAGGTCCTCCCCAACGATACTCATCGAGGGACTCAGCTGGAAGAACAAGAACGAGGCAGATTCTACATCACAACAGCACACGTGAGTCAACTTAAGCCATGGCGACTTCATAAAGATGATTGTCACTGGATAATGAGGAACCCCTGGGATCTTCTAGTGTCTCTCCAGATAATCCATCTAACGACTAGTGCCCCATTCATCAATAACTATCAACATTGTTCCTGAACTTTTTTTTTTTATCTGAACTTTTTAGGAACTCATTTGGACAATAATCATATTAGAACTTTAACATCTTTTTTTTATTATTATTACATGTTTTATGGGCTGTATATATATATTGTGTTTATTTTTGTATATGATAAAGTGTAATTACTAAGTAAAATTTATGTGGCAATTGCTTTTTTCAGGATGCCCGAATGTAAACTATTTGTCATTATAAATGACAATAGATGGCGCCACGACCAAGAGGCTCTTCCATAACTCCTCCTCCTGTAACTCCATATAAGGCGAATTTCTTATGCGGGGATGAAAAATGTAACAGCAAGGGCAGAAGAAGAAACGCGAGTGTGGTTGGCGGGCAGTTGCTCGAATACGTATTGTTGGAATGTGAATAAATACTTTATATATACATCAACTGAAAGTGTGTTAATTTATGGGAACAGAAAAAGAAGACAACAAAAGTTTGAAATGTTCTAGATGGCTGATGGAAATATGTCTTCCTAGAGTCATTAAAAATGCATAAATTGTGGTTGTAAATTAAAATTTTCAATAAGAATACCTCTACTATTGGTGTCGGTGCTACCCCATAAAGCTTCCAGTCTCCAAAAATGATGAATGGAGCAGGGACTTGATCAACTAAGTCATCGAAATCTGATGGACGAATGATCTGTTTAGGTGGAAGGTATAAAGAACATAGGGTAAATTGTGTGCGAATATTGATCTGAATTGCTGTAGCCTGGGAGTATAACAAAGCCACACCTCCTATAGGTCTAGCGTCATGGATATTATCTTTCCGAATAATATTGTAGTGTTTTAACTTTGTCTGAATGAGAGGAGATAACATCGTTTCCTGCAGTCCAACGCAGATGGGATGAACACTGTTTACAAGAGTTTTTAAATCTTCAAGATGGGCGCGATACCCGTGGCAATTCCATGATATTAAACTAATAGCCATAATTAAAAAGAAAAATAAATATAAAATGTACTGAGGGCAGAGTTATGTTCTCTCATCATCCGAAAACCTCTCATTGGGATTGACAATAATCTCCATCATTTCTTCCATGTTGTCATGTGAAGTTTTCTTAGCATCTAGAATATGATTAGATCCCTACTCTATCCCTTTACTCTGGCGCAGTAAAGATTTTCTCCCACTAAGGGAACTAAATTTGTTCCGGGGCATTATCGGGGGAAGTGATAAAGGACTGGAATTCGATGTGGAACGCGATGCTGGAGGCCGAGATTGTGAAGTACTGCCAGAGGTGACAGAGCGAAAGGATAGCTTGGAAAATTCATGTGTAGGCAGTTCTACATTTTTAGATGATATTTCTGTTTGTGCACCCTGAGAGACTGTGGTCTTCAGAGCTGAGGCGTATGTTTGTTTGGAAATGGAGCATCTTTGCTTAGCTTCAAGATAGGATAAATTTTCTGATGGCGCCTACGCGCGATTTGCTGATTGGAGGTTTATCCATAAAGCAAGATTGAACTTAGTTCCTCTGAATGGGTGTCAACCCTGCAAAGTTCGTAACAATAAAATGTGTCAGTGGAGTGACACATTACCCCATGTAATCAACCAATGTGGCATTCACTCGCACGCCTGGCAACTCAGACACAATGTAATTGTGGAACGTGTCATGAAAGCAATTAGTCGCAAAGCCTCAATCCTCTCTGGGAATGAGAATGTCTGTGGGACCAACTTGCGGCCAGACATTGTTGCCCAAGTTGGTAAGCAAGTTTTTATTGTGGACGTTACCTGCCCCTTTGAGGGAGCCGACTCTGCTTTCACAGCTGCCTGGGAAGCTAAGTGTTCCAAGTATGAGCCTCTCGTTCCCTTATATCAGGCCCAAGGACTCACCGCCACTGTTGTGCACTTCCTTGTTGATGCGCTGGGCTCCTGGTGCCCCTGGAACGATAAGTTTTTGAAAAGGTTCAGTGCTAAATCATATCTTGCCCTGTTTCGAAAACTTTGTGTTTCTGACAACATTAAATGGGCCAGAGACATTTTATATTGAACACATTACTGGACAAAGATAGTACCTGGTCGATGATGCTTCGGCATTGGTTGACCATGCTCATGACTGAGTAAATTTTTTTGTATATATTCGTCTTCTTTTCATCTGTACATATTATTTCTTGTTGATTCTAAGTGTAGTGCTATTTATGTGTAGTTTTATTTTTTTATATGTAATTGTTTATTTTATCTGTTGGTTGTGTGAATGATGAATGAATGGTGTATGTACACATAGACGGAAACCAATGAAGTCCGCCATGGCTGTCACGATTTCCTATGAAATGTGAAAAAATAAAGTAAGATGATTGTAGGTGAATGGTTGTCGGTTGTAGTTGTCTTTATAGACTTCTCACTTCATGTTTCCTGAAACCCTTTGTTAATGAGAGTCTCTTGCACAATCCTTTCATTTATATAGATGATATGGGCTAGATATTCTCCAGCATTGTCAAACATTCACGATTTTCAGCTTTTGTGCCCAGAGGAAAACTGTTTAGCGTCTTTCGTTGGCAAGTACTGGAACACCATGAAGGGATCTCTGATTAAGCACCTCCGCTTTCCCCATGGGATCTCCTGAGTTTCTTTGTAACATTTGCCAAAAGTAACATCGTTGGCAAACTCAAAGAGCATGGTTGTTTTCAGAACACTGAAGTCCCTATGGTGATCGCTGTTGAACACGAACTTAGAAAAATTGAACTCTGAAAAATTTTCGATTTTTGGACTTAGAAAAATTTTTTGAAATATTTTGAGATGGTCGGACTCCCTTACTCCTTGGGAACGGCTCGACGCCTTG
Organism: Caerostris extrusa; assembly: GCA_021605095.1. Taxonomy (NCBI): domain Eukaryota; kingdom Metazoa; phylum Arthropoda; class Arachnida; order Araneae; family Araneidae; genus Caerostris; species Caerostris extrusa. The sequence continues at coordinate 27,601 of BPLR01011823.1, read as the reverse complement.
AAATCCTTTCTATATCCCGGCTTCCAATTCCCAATGAGAACAGGACAGTTCAAAAAGACTGATTGGGAAAAGGTGGACAATATGCTTAAAAGAGAAATCAAGGCGACTTTTAATCTTCCGGATGGAGCCTCGAATGAATACCCTTATGGACACAGACAGCAAGGCTGTATTCGGCATGCCTATTGCTGCTGAGGAATCAGAGTTGAATCTCATTGATTCAGCATTTAAACTCCTCACCTCTGCTGATGAGGTCGTTTCTGCTGAGGCTCTGGTTTCACTAAAGCGCACTGTATCCAAAAGGCTGAAACGTACAATATTTGATGATGATCTAGAGGAATTCCTTTCCGGAGTCTCTTGATGGATTTGCAGCTACCACCAACCAAATCTCAAATATCTGGACGGTGGCTAGATCTGCGTCAAGGCGGTTTGGAGTGAATTGAGAGTTTGAAGATGGCGTACCACGCATACTCTTTCACTATCTTACCCTCCGCCCCAACCATCGGAAAAGAATCTTACACTCGATAAGAGACCACCTGCGGTCTCAGCAATCCCAGGCATTAATAAAAAGAAAAATCAAGGGAAGGTAATGGAGTGTGTTGCATTGTTTGACTCCAGCTCACACTTCATAAGAAAGTAAACCAGGTTTGCAGTCTGGCGCTTTATTCACAAAGCCAGTCTCAACCTGATACCTCTTAATGGTGCCCAGCAATGGAAAACCGGGAATGACAGAAGGTGTCGTCGTTGTCCAGAGCACAATGAGACTCTTCCACGCGTCTTGAACCATTGCAAGAGAGCTTTAAGGGCCTGGCAACTTTGGCCCAACTCCATTGTCACCAGACTGAAGAATGCACTTAATCCGAAATGTATTATTCTGGGTGAAAACCAAGATATCACCGATTCGGGTAAGATTGGTTGATTGGTTGGTTGGTTGGTGTTTAATGCCACAAGAGCCATATTTGGCTATGCTGCGCCAAACAAAGGTGTTTTTGTAAAACGCTAAGGGGATTAAGAGTAAACTAATTGTCTTAAGTATAAAGAGACAACATATAAAATAGTTAAAATACTTAAAAGTTAATTTCAAGATCGAAGAGAAAAATAAAGTAAAATCATGAATATAACAATAAAACAATTGTTATCTGAATAGGTTAAAATTGATGAAAAAGTAGTAAGAGAAAGCTTAAAAATTTCATATAAAAGTAAAGTAGGATAAAATCCGTTAGTCTAAGATCATGTCTTTTACGTCGTACTCTAAACAGTCGGGAGAACTGTTTGTGGAGAGAGAGGCGGAATCCGACTCTGAAACGGTTGTTCTTTCAGGTGGCTTTTTAAATCTTTTGTTGTGTAATAAAATATCTGTAGGTTTGGGATGCAATTTTTTAGGTGTTTTGTTTGTTTTATGATAGAATCTTTCTGTTTTGTTGAATTTTTATCTGTTTTGGTGAGTGAGGGTAAATGCACTTGTTGACCGGATTTGGCATTTGACCTAGCTATGGTCTGCTGAGAAACAGATTTAGAAATAGAGGGAGAAAATATCAAATTGGCAGACGGAGCAGAGTTCTTAGTTGCTGGTTTTGGAGAGGAAAACGGCTTTAGAAGTTTAAGTGGTGGGCAAACAATGCCCGTTATGGCAGAGTCTGTCATATTGGCAGCTGAACAAGTCGGTTTACTTATTGAAGTTGTAATGTGTTTCCTGGTAACAGCAGCATAGGAGGTAGTAGATGCTGAGACTATTTTGCGAGCTTCAGAATGAGGTATGTTGCGGGTAATTTTAATTTCCTGAATTTTTTTTTCTCTAATTGCCACTGAGGGTAAGATTTAGAGTTAGCGGGATGTGGTTGATGACAATGAATGCATTTCGGTTCGAAATGACAATCGGTAGACGAGTGACCAGGCGAAGCACAGTTTGAACAGGTAAATTTACCACGATAAGAATTTTTGAGTGACCATAACGTTGGCAATTAAAACATCTGAGTGGGTTGGGAATGTAAGGTCGAACAGGGCAGATCAAGTACACTGTTTTGGGCAAGATACAGCCACGGAACGAAAGAATGACATGTTTTGTTTTTATAATATCTGATCCCTTTTTAATTTCGAATCGGCGAGCAAAAGCAACACCTTGTGCAGATAAACCATCCACTATTTCATCGGTAGTGAGGTGTAAAAGGTCTGGTTCGGAAATGACACCTTGAGAATAAATTAGGGTTTTATGAGCGGCAACATTATATGGGAAATCCAAAAAATGTTTTGCATGGTACAGCGATTTGGACTGTGAGGTATTAAATGTCTCAACGAGGAGATCACCAGATTTAAGTCGTTTGACGGATTTAAGATCTCCTGCAATTTTCTGTAGACCTTCGTGAATTTGGAATGGCGACAAGGATTTAAAGTTATTGTCAGGAGTGGAAAGTATAAAGAAACGGGCAAAGCTTGATACCCAGCTAAGTTTAGAAGTACCACGCTGGGGATCATAAGGTCCAATATTCAAAGTCAAGGAAGGTGAATTAAGACCTTAACCGGGGCACGAGTTTTCAGATATAGAAATCATATAGGTAAAAGAATCCAACATTCGGGTCCCAGATCACACCGCCCACAAGCAGTTTCCTGCCTTAGTGCATACCAGGACCTATACTGTCAGAGCCACTCCCTGGAACGACCTCCACCCTTAACGAAATGTCCAAGAAGTGACCCATCGCTTGAATCCGAAACAATTCCAGACGCGAGGGACTGGAATTGCGAGCCGATTGATACACCCGGAAACTGAGGCGTACCACCCGACTACCAGAAACAGAGGCCAAAGGGATGTGTTGCCCACACCAGAGTCGCAAAGAGTAAGACAAAATGTATAACAAACGCTTGACAGCAATGAAACAATGAATCGATACAAAATGATATATGTGTTCTAGACGATGATAAATGAAAAAAAGGATAAGACAAGAGTATGAAGGAAAAGATCACTAGGTAACCTCGGGGTCGTGATACCCGTACACAGGTTCGAGCAAGAGGCCAGACTAATTTGTTCGGCACAACCAGATTCACTATTTTGTGGATATAAGTGTCATTTGATAACCGAGTCGCCTCACTTGATATTGCGTATCAGAGAAAAATGGACAAAGACGCGACAACTATGGAGAAACTAAAACAACAAGGCATTACTGCAACAGTTGTTCCATTCGTAGTTGGATCACTTGGCAGCTGGTATCCACCAAATGCCGCATTCTTGTGAAAATTTTGTGCAAAGTCCTACATCAACATGTTTCGCAAACTGTATGTAAGTGACACCATTAGATGGTCGACGAGCTGAAACATCAAGGTATCACAGCAACTGTTATTCCTTTTGTTGTCGGATCATTTGGCAGCTGGTATCCACCAAATGGCTCATTCTTGTGGAAATTTTGTGCCAAATCTTATATAAACATGTTCCGCAAATTGTGTGTTAGTGATACAATCAGGTGGTCAAGAGACATATATATTGAGCATCTGACTGGGCACAGACAATTCACCGAAGGAGACATGCCCCTTGACTCTCAGTCCGCAGACCGAACTGATGAGTAATTTCCTTGTATTATATCTTCTTTTCATCTGTATATTTATTCCATTTGTGTATATATCTGTAGCTTTATTTATGTATAGTTATTTTTTATTTTGTAGTGTATTTATGTAATGGGTGTGATTGTTGTGTATTTGTATGTATGTTGTGTATTTGTTTTTATGTGAATGGTGTATGTACACATAGACGGAAACCCGTGCAGTCCCCTATGGCTGTCATGACTTCCTATGAAATGTGGAAAAGCAAATTCGCATGAATGTAGGTGGATGGATTGTCGTCGTCTTTAGACTTCTCGCCACCTATTTCTTGAAAACCTTTGCCTATGAGAGTCTCCTTTCATTCCTTTGGATGATATGGGTTAGATATTCTCCGGCATTGTCAAATATTCATGTACAGACTCTTTTAGAGGGGGCTGACTCTTTTAATCTTATGGTAGAGATCTGCGATCAGATTGCTCTAGAGGGCAAGCAGATTATCGACATTGGGGTACGACAGAAACATCAAAGAAGAATTTCTGTAATATCGATGACCCTTAAGACACGTCAAAGATTCTACAAGAGGTACAGACGACGGCGGTCAGAGAAATCGTTGGTGAAAACTCCGAGAGGTGCAAGATTTCTCTTGAGACCTAAATTGCCACTTCACGGAAGTTTGGAGGGACAACCAGAGTTACGAAGCATCTACACCAGGACGCAAGAGGATCACGTGGGAGTACTGGAGCAAGACCTGACATTTGCAGAATTCGCATGGGCCTTGAAGTAATCGGAGAATACCGCACCAGATAGAATCACCTATCGGCGCTCCTTCGATCCGAAGGTCAAAGCATTGACCGAGATCTTTATTATTTGCATAAGACACGTGCGTGGAAAGAATCCACTACAATTCTTCTGCCTATAAGCTATATAACGACCACTGATCTATCTGAAACTAACCCTCAGATTGAAAGTTCTTTTGAAAAAATTACTTATGATGCAGAACTTTCTGGAAAGAAAATAATTTCAGAGTATCTTAAAGTTAACGCGAGTCATCACGCTAAAGGAAAGAAGGCTAAAATTCAAGCGCTAGTGTTACTCCTCAAGAGATTTGCAACCTAATGCAATATTTACAAGATCAACGGAAAATATCCGATTTAACGTCCATCGATTCATCTGAAAGTAACCCTCAGATTGTAGAAGAGAAAGAGAAAATTAATTATGATGCAGAAATTTCTGAAAAGAAAATAATTTCAGAATATCTTAAAGTTAACGCGAGTCATCACGCTAAAGGAAAGAAGGCTGAAATTCAAGCGCTAGTGTTACTCCTCAAGAGATTTGCAACCTAATGCAATATTTACAAGATCAACGGAAAATATCCGATTTAACGTCCATCGATTCATCTGAAAGTAACCCTCAGATTGTAGAAGAGAAAGAGAAAATTAATTATGATGCAGAAATTTCTGGAAAGAAAATAATTTCAGAATATCTTAAAGTTATCAGGCGTATCTATCTTACGCCTGCCATCATGTTAAAAGAAGGCTAAAATCTCAAACAGTAAAGGAAGAAGAAAATGACCAAGAATTAATCGATAATGGTTCCGTTTTAAGCAAAGGAAAGCACAACGAAAGCAGACTTAAATTTATCGATCAAAACTAATAAATTTAGCATTACCCAGGCATTACTGCATACTGTGTTTTCAGGATTTTAGTTAGTTGGTTGGGGTTTTATGGCACAAGAGCCAGATTTGGCTATGCTGCGCCAAACAAGGTTGTAAAAAGTAAAAGGGAATTAGCAATAGAACAAGTTAAATTCGAAATTTCGTAAAAACGTCATTAAAAACCATGATAAATATACGCAAAAAAATCAGGATACAGATATCGTATGTAAAAGACAAATGCAGAGTTTAAAAAAAGAATGAGAATTAATAAGTCAAAATACAGGATTAAAAAATGTATACATAAAACATGAAATAATTTGTTCGGGGTTAATTTAAAAAAAACGTAATGTGCATGGCACATGGTTAAAAGATATAATATGCAATTAAATATTAAAAACAGATCAGTCGGAAATCATCTCCATCTAGCCTTCATTGTACTCGACGATATCACTGTCTGTGGTGTCCTCTGTTGTAGTTTCGGTGTCCTCTGTTGTAGTTTCTGGTGACTCAGATGGAGGAAAGACGGTTTTGTAAATCTTTTTCTATTCAGTAAAATCTGTTTGGAATTATGTTTCAATGTGTCTATTTTTTTGTTTTTCCGACTATAGTAACCGTTGGGTTTGTTTTATTTTGAACTACCTTTTATTGTCTGCGGTGAAATGGAGTGGTTTCTTGGGCTGGATTTTGAACGAGGATGGAGTGGACTGTGGACGAACTGTCTTAGAGAGAACTGAATTTGATGTAGACGGAGCAGATATTAAATTAGCAGAAGTTGTAGAATCAGTAGATTTGGGTTTTGGTTTAGAAAAGAGGTTTCAGTTTTGTGAGTGGTGGGCAAATTATTCATGTTATATTACTATCGGTCATGATTGATATGGAACATGTAGGAGGAACTTTTTTGAGAATAGATGTGGCAATATTTTTGGCGACTGCTGCATATGAGGTGGAAGACTGTTGAATTACAATTTTTTTTGTTTCGGGATACGATAATTTCTGCTTGGTTTTGAGTTCCTGAATTTGCTTTTCTTGCTTCCATTTTGGACAGCGTTTAGAATTAGATGGATGAGAGTCTAGACAATTGACACATTTAGGTATGGCACGACAGTTTAGATAAGAATGACCTGCAGTTACACAATTGTAACAGGCTGGGGTCCCATGACAAGCAGTCTGAGTGTCCAAATTTCTGGCATTTAAAACAGCGTAATGGATTTGGAATGTAAGGTCGAACGGGGCAGTTCAGATAACCAGCTTTAATCGTTTTAGGTAGGACCGATCAGTAGAATTTGAGAACTATGTGTTTGGTTGTTATAAATTCGGAGCCTTTTTTAATGATTATTCTTTGGGCGGAATAAACACCTCGCGAACTTAATTCAGAGACGATTTCATTAAGGAAAACATGTTGAAGGTCTGGTTCGGAAATAACACCTTCGCAATAGTTCAATGTTTTGTGGGCTTCTACTTTAATTGAAAAATCGAGAAATCTGTTAGTGCATAAGAAGAATTTAGACTGAGCAGTAGAATAAGTTTCGATAAACAGATCACCGGATTTCAGTTTTTGACAGTTTTAAGGTCGCCACCTATAGCCTGCAATCCTTTCTGTATTTTAAAAGGTGAAGTGGTATTAAATTATTTATTTGGGGCAGATAAGATGATAAATGTGGCAAATTTAGATGGCCATTCATGATAAGGTATATCAGATTCTGGGTCAGGGACAATTGACGGTAAAGTCGATGGCGAATTTAGGCCTTCACCAAGGCACGAAGTTTTAGATCCAGACGTCATAAAAAGAAAAAATGTTCGGGTCGCAGATCGCACCGCCCACCATGGAGCTCAACAAGGGAAAGCAGTTTCCTGCAATGGCGCTAATCGGGACCTATACAGTCAGAGCCACTCCTTGGAACGACCTTTACCCTTAACGAGATGCCCAAGAAGTGACCCATCGCTTGAATCCAGAACAATACCAGTTTAAATGACTGTTAATTGCGAGCCGATTGGTACATCCGGAGACTGAGGTGTACCGCCCGACTACCAGAAGCAGAGGCCAAAGGAAACACCACAAAGAAAACCAAGAAATGACGAAAAGCAAATAACGAGCTCTGAAGACGAAATCAAAGTCAAAAAATATAACACGTAATGAGACAATGATACGACATAATGAGGTCTGGGTTCTTGACGATGGAAAGAAATAAAGGAGAAGACAAAAGGATGAAGGAAAGATCACTGGGTAACCCCGGGGTCGTGACTCCCGTACACATCTAAAGAAGATGTGCCCCAAGGGGATTTCAGGATTTTAGGTTTTGCTGTTGGGTTATTGTCTTTGTATTTATATTTTTAATTATTGTCGGAAGGGCAATCTTTCAATTGTGTATTGGGGTTTGGGGGGTCTTTTCAGGTCTTTTTTAATGGGTTTGTTGTTTATTATGTGTCATGTGTTAAAAGTTAATTTTTATGTGTTGAGTTATTACTCACTTGCCCCAATGACCGCCTTTTCCCGTCTTGCCCTAGTTTAATGATTTAGTGTTTTCATTTTCATTTGTAAATTTATTCACAAGAACAGATTTTTTCATCCATCATTATCTTTATGTCTTTATGTTATCTTGTTGATTGCCCCCTCCTATTAATGTTTGCAATTGTTTTACTGTGTCTGCTGACAGTCCCCCAATTTATTTACTGAGGTGTTAATTGAGTTTTGCATGCCAGGTAACTGTCTTGATAGTTGAGATCTTGTTTCATTAGTGATTTGCCAGTTTTGCAATTTCTTCCTTTGTTTTCCAATGGGTTGAGACTCTTCCTCTTGTGGTTAACTATTGCTCGCTACACTCGCATGGTTGGCAACTCCGGCATAATGCCATTGCAGATAGAATTGTCAAAGCTCTCCAGGCAAAGGCCACCATCCTGTTAGTCAACCAAAATGTTTGTGACACAACCTTCGTCCTGATATCACTGCCAAGGTTGGGAACACTGTTTACATAATAGATGTTGCTTGCCCATTTGAAGGTTCGGACACTGCTTTCAATATGCCTATGAAGCAAAATTACTAAGAACAACCCTCTCATTCCATTATACCGTGATCAAGATCTAAATGCCATCATAGTTCCTATTCTTGTTTGTGCACCTGGTGCCCAAGGAATGATCGCTTTCTGAAAAATTTTGTAGCAAGTCATACCTTGCCCTATTCAGAAAACTTTGTGTGTCGGACTGCATAAAATGGTCAAGAGACATATACACCAAACACATTACTGGCCACCGACAATATCTTACTGATGACTTGCCTGCACCATCAGTCACTCTCCGAGTGACAACATTCCTTCAATTGTGTAAATTGTCATTGTCATCTTTTCATCTGTTCATTCTTTTTTTAATAATTGTATATGTTTTGTAATTGTTTATTTTATGTGCTTAGTTTTAAGAATGGTGAATGAATGGTGTGCCTGTTAATATTCTTGTGTTGAGTTATTACTCATTTGTCACAATGACCGCCTTTTCCCGTCTTGCAATAGTTTAGTGACTTAATGTTTTCATTTTCATTTGTAAATTTTTTTACAAGAACACATTTTTTCATCCACCATTTTCTTTATGGATTTATGTTATCTTGTTGATTGCCCCCTTCTATTAATGTTTGTAATTGTATTACTGTGTCTGCTGACAGTTCCCCAATTTATATACTGAGGTGTTAATTGAGTTTTGCATGCCAGGTAACTGTCTTGTTATTTGAGATCTTCTCTACTAGTTGTCTCCTTCTCCAGTTTATTTTCTTATTGCGGTATTTTTAATCTCCACAAAGTGTTTCACTATGTCATCTGACTTTTCATTTCGCAATACTGCCGAGGACCTTGGTGGCTTTCAAGCCTCGTTGAACAGTTCTTTCTCTCCTGTGTGCCACAGAACCCGGACTCAACACAGAGAGACCTACATACTGTGTGTAGTGTTCTTGCACACCCTGAGAACGTAAATGAAGGTATTGACATTGACAATGATGTGCTAGTTACCTTGAATGAGGTCATTACCACCATTCCACCTAGCACCCCACCACGTGATCTCGCAGCGAGTGTGTGCAACGCACTTTATTCACCAAGCACCATCATTCAGATTGAAGAACCTGAATGCGAACTGGTTCCTCATTGTGCCGATCTCGATCTTGAGAGCACTTTCACCTTGAACGATGGCAAACGTGTTGAAGTCATCCTAAACCCCTCAGACCTTGAGGTTAAAGACTTCTTCACCGAGCAGGCTACTTCTGCAAAATTTGATTTCGTACGATTAGCCTGTCTCCAATGTAGAATTGATTGGTTGGTTGGGGTTTTATGCAGAGATTTGGCTATGCTGCGCCAAACAAAGGTGTTTTTTAAAACGCTGATGAGAATAAGAGTAAATTAATTGTCGTAAGTATAAAGAGGTAAAGAGACAACATATAAATATTTAAAATACTTAAAAGTTAATTTCAAGATCGAAGAGAAAAATAAAGTAAAATCATGAATATAGCAATAAAACAATTGTTATCTGAATAGGTTAAAATTGATGAAAAAGTAGTAAGAGAAAGCTTAAAAATTTCATATAAAAGTAAAGTAGGATAAAATTCGTCAGTCTAAGACCATGTCTTTTACGTCGTACTCTACACATTCGGAAGAACTGTCTGTGGAGAGAGAGGCAGAGTCCGACTCTGAAACGGGTGGTCTTTCAGGTGGCTTGGTAAATCTTTTTTTATGTAATAAAATATCTTTAGTTTTGGGGTGCAATTTTTTTAGTTGTTTTGTTTGTTTGATGATAGAATCTTTCTGTTTTTCAAAATTTTTATCTGTTTTGTTGATTGAAGGTACATGCACTTGTTGAGCGGATTTAGCTTTTGACCTAGCTGTGGTCTGTTGAGGAACAGATTTAGAAATAGTGGGAGAAGATATCAAATTTGCAGACGAAGCAGAGTTTTTAGTTGGTGGTTTTGGAGAGGAAAAAGGCTTTAAAAGTTTAAGTGGTGGTCAAATAAGGCCCGTTATGGCAGAGTCGGTCATATTGGCAACTGAACAAGTCGGTTTACCTATTGAAGTTGTAATGTGTTTCCTGGTAACAGCAGCATAAGAGGTAGTAAATGCTGAGACTATTTTGCGTGCTTCAGAATGAGGTATGTTGCGGGTAATTTTAATTTTCTGAATTTTTTTCTCTGTTTGCCACTGAGGGCAAGATTTAGAGTTAGCGGGATGTGGTTGATGACAATTAACGCAATTCGGTTCGGAATGACAATCTGTAGAGGAATGACCAGGCGAAGTACAGTTTGAACAGGTTGGTTTGCCACGGCAAGAATTTTTTGAGTGTCCATAACGTTGGCAGTTGGCAAAAATGTCATTGTTGGTTTGGGAATATAAGATCGAACAGGGCAGACCAAGTACCCTGCTTTCACCGTTTTAGGCAAGATGCAGCCGCGGAACGAAAGAATGACATGTTTTGTCTTGATAATATCTGATCCCTTTTTATTTCGATTCGGCGAACAAAAGCAACACCTTGTGGTGATAATCCATTCACTATTTCTTCTGTAATGCAGTGCAAAAGGTCTGGCTCGGAAATAACACCTTGAGAATAATTTAGGTTTTATGAGCTGCAACATTAAATGGGAATTTCAAAAATATTTTGCACGAAACAGTGATTTGGATTGGGAGGTATTAAATGTCTCAACAAGGAGATCACCGGATTTAAGTCTTTTGACGGTTTTTAGATCACCCGCAATTTTCTGGAGACCTTCGTGAATTTTGAATGGCGATAAGGATTTAAAGGTATTGTCAGGAGAAGAAACTATGAAGAAACGGGTAAAGCTTGATATCCAGCTAGGTCTAGAAGTACCACACTGGGGATCATAAGGACCAATATTTGAAAAACAAGGAAGGTGAATTAAGGCCTTCACCGGGGCACAAATTTTCAGAGATAGAATTCATGAAAGGAAAAGAATCCAACATTCGGGTCCCAGATGACACCGCCCAACAAGGGTAAGCAAATTCCTGCCTTAGTGCCAACCAGGACCTATACGGTCAGAGCCACTCCCTGGAACGACCTCTACCCTTAACGACCAAGAAGTGACCCCTCGCTAGAATCCAGAGCAATACTAGCTGAAAGGACTGGTAATTGCGAGCCGATTGGTACACCCGGAGACTGAGGCGTACCGCCCGACTACCAGAAGCAGAGGCCAAAGGGATGTGTTGCCCACACCAGAGTCGCAACTCTAGCTGGACTCAATCCCCAGGACCCTCTTTTCCTGGGACACAGGTCGCCACGCACGGCGTACACGTGGGTCAGAAAACTGACATTGTTAGTGGAACCAAATCAATCCGAAAATCAAATTTAAAGGAAACAAACGTTGTTAGTCAAACAAAAGCATTCTAATAAAAATAATCTCAAGAAAAGATGTAAACATGACGAAAACTAAGACAGATAAGACAAAATGTATGACAAACGCATGACAGTAATGAAACAATGAATCGATATAAAATGAGGTCTGTGTTCTAGACGATGAAAAAGGAAAAAAGACAAAAGGATGAAGGAAAGATCACTGGGTAACCCCGGGGTCGTGACTCCCGTACACATCTAAAGAAGAAGCGCCCCTGAGGGGCTCCAATGTAGAAAGCATTTTGCTTCCGTCTGTGGACTTGAATTCCACATGAAGCACTAGCATGACGTTGACATACACGGGTTGGAAGAACACGTGTCGTTCTGTGTCCTGACCATGCAAACAGATACTTCCTCCTTCGGAGTTTATCAACTGTAAACTATTCGTCATTATAAATGACAACAAATGGCGCCTCGAACAAGAGACTCTTCCATAACTCCTCCTCCTGTAACTCCATATAAGGCTGTTGTCTTATACGGGGATTCGAATGTAAGAGCAAAGTGTATATTAATGAGAAAAGAAAAAGAAGATAACAAAATTTACCAGACTTTGTCCAGTTAAAAATACTGCCTCCCAACATGTTTTAAAAGCATTAAAAACTTCGTAGAAGATTTTGGATTACCTGATCGAATCATAAGTGATAGAGGCTCCTGTTTTACATCGCATCAATTTGAAAAGTACTGTCATGATAACGGAATAAAGCACACCTTGAATTCTACTCAACATCCTATGGGCAATGGCATGGTAGAACGAACCAATAGAACAGTCCTTTCCACAATAACGACGTCCATGAAAGATTCGCGACATAAAGATTGGGATTTACGTATAAAACAAACAGAAAGGAATTTGAATAACACGGTGAACAAAACCACAAATAAAACGCCATTTGAAATTCTTCATGGCTATTCACCTAGATTTAATGACGGAGTCCTTCGAAGAGTCGCAGACGAAAGTATTGATGAGTGGGCTGATCCGAAAGACGTTCAACAAGAAACCAGTAGTGTAATAAAAAAGAAACAAGACAAAATGACGGAGTATTACGACCAGAAAAAATGCCGAACACTTACTTTTGAACCAGATGAAATAGTGGTTGTTCGACGTTCAGCAAAATCAAGGAGAGAACCTACCAAGACTCAAGCAAAATATAGAAGGCTCCTAATTGTGACTGAGGTCCTCCCCAACGATACTTATCGAGGGACTCAGCTGGAAGAACAAGAACGAGGCAGATTCTACATCACAACAGCACACGTGAGTCAACTCAAGCCATGGTGACTTCATAAAGATGATTGTCACTCGGATAATGAGGAACCCCAAGGATCTTCTAGTGTTTCTCCAGATAATCCATGTAATGACTAGTGCCCCATTCATCAATAACTATAAACATTGTTCCTGAACTTTTTGAAAGAACATTTAATTTTTTTCATTGAACTTTAATTTTTTTTATCTGAACTTTTCAGGAACTCATTTGGACAATAATCATATTAGAACTTTTGCATTTTTTTTTATTAATAACAAAATTATTACATGTTTTATGTGCTGTATATATATATATATATATATATATATATATATATATATATATATATATATATATATATATATATTATGTTTATTTTTGTATATGGTAAAGTGTAATTTACTAAGTAAAATTTATGTAGCAATTGAGGGCAATTGCTTGGTCAGGATGCCCGAATGTAAACTATTTGTCATTATAAATTACAACAGATGGCGCCACGAACAAGAGAGACTCTTCCATAACTCCTCCTCCTGTAATTCCATATAAGGCTGTTGTCTTATACGGGGATACGAATGTAAGAGCAAGGACAGAAGAAGGAACGCGACGGAGTTGCTGATGGTGGGCGGTTGCTCGAATAAGTATTTTGGAATGTGAATAAATGTCCTTTTATATCAACTGAAAGTTGTGTTTATTAATGAGAAAAGAAAAAGAAGATAACACAATTTAGGTCCTAACACTGGACCTCCTAAGTGTGCTCTATTCAGGAAGATTTCTCCAGTGAAGACTTGCGCCACTGTGACTGCCAAACGTAATGTTTCTTCTTCGGAGCCATGGGTCGGTAGAATAATGAGTTCGCCTTCAGCTTACTGCACCGCACCCCGGCGTCCTAACTCCATTAGACCTCCTCGGGCTATCGATAGCAATGGTAATGTTCCCCCTCCGATTGCTTCTACTTCAGTTGCCAAGAAAGCTAAACAGGGGATAACGTTTGGGCCTTCTATTGGAGACATGGATGATTTCTCACATGTCATTCTAATGCCTGCCAAGAAGAAAAAGAAGTTCTCATGCGAATATTGCGATTTCACTTTTCGCACCCGAAAAGTCGAGAAGAACACCACGTATTGCACCAACTGGAAGATGAGTTCAATACTTTACATGGGCTTGCGAGTAACATATCTGCATCTGACTTTGATGACTTTGTGTTACCCAAGTCCCCCTCCAAGAAACCTGGTGTCTCTTTCTCCTCCAAGAGACCTAAGATCCAAAGGCCCAACCTGCCTGGTCCTTCCACTTCTTCTGGTCCCGTTCATACAGACATGCAGTCTGGGTTACAGCCTACAACTTCATCTACAGTTGTCGCTGATACCTCAATTCTCAGATGTCCGTTTTGTGAGAGAAGTGGCTTTCCGTCTCGAAAGGCTTTGAAGTACATCATTTTCTTTATGTCTTATGCTACCTTGTTGATTGCCCCCTCCTAGTAATGTTTGTAATTTCTTTACTGTGTCTGCTGACAGTTCCCCAATTAATTTACTGAGGCGTTAATTGAGTTTTGCATGCCAGGTAACTGTCTTGTTAGTTGAGATCTTGTCTCATTACTGATTTGCCAATTAGTGATTTCTACCTTAGTTTTTCTTGTGTTTTACAATTGAATTGTGTTTGAACAATGTCTTCGATTCCCTATTCTGTCGTTGAGGCCCTGGACAATTTTGAGGCCTCCCTAGACAGTTCTTTTCACAGGTTTGCCCCGAACCATGCAGCAGCTTAAAGACAAACTGTGTACTAATCCAAATGCTCAAGCTGAGTTAGATGTGGCTGAGACCATCTGTGATCTGATCAACGATGTCTCACGCGTTTCTCCAAAGAGCACTTCTTGTAATTCTGTCTTGGTGTTCTCTCCGAGCACCATCATTGACATTGAAGATGTTCAGGATATTGTTAATACCCCATCGAGCATCTTGACAGTGAGGGTTCCCCCCTCGTAATAAGAGTATTATCTCTCCAAACATTGAGGAAATGGTTCTAAATCCAACAGACCTTGAGGTGAGAGACCTTTTGCTGAGACTAATTCGATGAGTCACAAATTTGATTTCATCAAATTGTTGTGTCTTCAATGCCGCCGAAGGTTCTTCTCTGCAGGTGGTCTTGAGACACACATGAGGTCAATGCACGGAGTGCGTATTGATTCGGCCAACTGCGTCCCATCGTTTAAGGAACCGTCTCGTTTGGCTGTTGATCCTCCCACTGAACTCCTTGAACTTGGACCAAGTACCGGGCGATCTACAGCCTACAAGTTCAACGACTGACGTCTCCGACACCTCAAATATCAGATGTCAGTTTTGTGAGAGAAGTGGTTTTCCATCTCGAAAGGATTTGAAGTACCATCTTTTTAGACTCCATGGCCAGCCGATGCGTAAAGCATCACAACAGCAGCATCCATCCAATTCGCCCCAAGATCAAACTGCAGTTCTACCTTCTTCTCAAAGTTCTGATGTTGCTCGCACTCGGTCTTCTCCTGCCACACCCCAAGATGTTTCTCTCCGAAATGTCACTCGGGGAAATTCAACAGTCACGCTTTCCTTTCCTATTCTGGGAAAGCTTTCGTGTCCGAGCCGATCTGTCCTGCTTCCTTCGTCGGGAAATATTGGAACGTGATGAAGGGTTCGCGGATCAAACATCCATCTTCGATTTGTCCACAGCATTTCGATCTCTTCTTCACAGTTTGTTTGCAATATCTGCCATAAATACATCTCTGAAAGCCCAAGGAGCATGCGTGTTTTAAGAGTTTTGAGTCCCCTATGGTTCTCTTTGTAGAGCAGGAGCTGAAGTGTTCCTTTTGTGAAGCTTCGTTTACTTGCACTCTTGGTCTTCAAAACCATGTGAAAGCTCATGAGAAAAGTGCTGCACTATCCAACATCACACCTCTGTTAATTCCATCATCCAGAAGAAGGAAACGTACGATCACAAGCCATGCAATCACAAGCCAAGCTGAGCAATCACAAGCCATGGCCCTCTTAGTTGAGAATACCACTATTCCTGAATCTATACAAGTGGTTGATGAACATGAGGATGAACCGCTACATCACCAAATACAAGTCTTAGATGATATTTTGCAATGCGATCCCTCAAGCGAATGTTCTAGCCTGCTATCTGGCGCATATGCGCAAATAGTTGCAGATGCTTCAATTATTGTCTTCCCTTCAACTGCTCCAGCCCCTGTCACCGCTAACCGGGTGGTTAATATTGAAGACCACCAAGAATGTCAAAAACTCTATCACCGGAATAGACGGAAGGCAATTAGAGAAATAAAAGGTGCTGCAGGTGAAAGATGTGCTTTACCACCAGAAGTTGTGTAGGACTTCTTTCATCTGTATGGCAGCCTGCCACTTTCGTGTCCGACTTCTATTCGCCTTCTAATGGAAGGGAAGCAGTACTAAATGTCCTTCTCTCTGTCATTGAGGTGATGTCGGCCTTCCAGACGTGTGAAAACACTGCGCCAGGCCCTGACCGCATTACCTACATCATTGGCGGCACTTAGATACCAGAGGACAACTCCTGACAAGGCTATTCAATTGTTGTATACAACTACCATGTATACCCACGACCTGGAAGGAATCCTGTACAATCTTGCTACTTTAAAGTGACGATCTCTCTTCCCCATCAAACTGGAGGCCTATTGCACTTTCCAACACGACGTACATGGGGCAGCAGTACCATCTCAACAATGATCCCCGGTTACAGACCCTCTGTCGAAAACGTGGAGCTCAGTTCGTCCGTTCAGCAAAATGCCTCCCTAGACAAGAATTCCAGAACCACCATAACGCTATCTTTCCTTGAGGTTACGGGGATAAAATCGGGTCCCGACCTCTCTCCAAATCAAAACGCGTCGAGAATCGCTTCTGGTACAGAACCGACTCTCATCCGTAAAGAGGACAAGACTCCATTGATCAGTTGTCCAGTTTTTCTGCTCTCTGCACCACTGTAAACGGTGGCGTCGGTGCCCAACATTCAACGGGAGGCAGCTTTCAAGACGGCGGGCGAATATGGCCCACTTTGTGAAGGCGTCTGGCCACAGTAAACCGCGACACTTGTTCTGTACAGAGTTGCTGAGCAATGGCGCTTGCCGACTGCTGTCGGCCTCTTTTCGCCTGCAGGACGATATATCGTCATCCCCTGCAGTTGTCTTCCACAGGCGGCCACCAACAATCTTTCTAACAGTTGTACCTGTAGTTTGGAACGCTTTCCAAGAGCGCGAAACGACACTTTTGTTCATTCAGAACTCTGCAGCTACACTGGGGACAGTCCTCCAGCTTTCCGATCATTCTTCCACGTGTGAAGTCGTCCAGTTGATTTCTTCTAGCCATATTTCACGAACTGACTCACTGGCACTTGCAGCGAATATGTTGAATTGCGTCTCCGTCCTTTCTTTTATTCTACTGTTCAGCTGCGCGCGCCAACATCACGCGTTTTGCGTACGCTCACGTCGCCTCCGACGTTTCGTTCCTGATATTTGCATACGCATGACGTTTCTACTGATTTACGTGTTCATTGTACTGATTTCCAGACCTCCTTTTCTGCAATTTCATGGCTATCTGCTAAATTTTTACATTGTTACTTAAGTTTTGCACACCAGTGTACAAACATGTCCACCTTAAAATTTATCACATTGAAAATTCAATCCTCTGATTATGTTTGTATGCGAAGTCACTTCAGGCAACGCCCGTCCGTTTCGACGCCAGCTAAAATGCTATTCTAGATAGTCATTGGGGAGAATCCTGTATCCAGGAAGAGGGAGCATTACCTTAGCTCCCATGCTGATCGCTGCAACTTCGTCATCGAAATTGTTAGCGAATTTGCCAACAGCTATTGTGCCTTGCTCAACTGAGGGAAAAGAAACCTGCTCCGCTAGCTTCCGATTGCTTGCAAACAGTCTGTGTATACGTGGATTCATTCTTCTGATGGATACCACTGGACCATCATAGCTAATGTTTCGGATTTCATCTGAGCTGTGGATATCGTCGTATGTAGGGAAATTTCTTTTTCTCTTCGATGTACTGCAATTTATTGAAAGATTGCTAGCTGGTTTCAGCTATTCCATATTTATCCTCTACCATGACGGTCTTGTGCAGAGGCGTATCACGGTTTTTGAAACGTTGGGCGGTGTTTCTGTATTTTTCCAGTTGTTTTCTGGGATCTCTCGAAAATGTCAGCTTGCCTTGTATCGACGTGTTTTCGTTGGCTCAATGTCAGATTGAAACTCAAGTGCTGTTGTTGGAGTTGATTTGGCTGCACTACAAATTCATCTCAATGCGTTACTCTGTACGTAAGTTTGTTCTTCGTATAATAATAAGAGCTACCCCTTTTAGATTTGTATGTTGTGACGAGGACGTATTGTGTACCCCCCATTTTTTTCTGTGAGTCTTTTCATCATTTTCACTCTCTTGGATGCTTTTTTTTTGTTATACGATATGCTCTCATGTATTATAGTACTGCACTAAGTTACTATTGCTAGTCTGTATAAAATTAAATAAGAAGGACGATGACATACGTATATATTCTATGATTTATTTAACGCTTTTTGTTATATATGTAAAAACTTGTATACATTTTTAATATATAATTATATTTTTATTTTTCTAGTGAGACATTGGAGTCAATGTTAGAGACCTAATATTAAAATATACTTCTTTCTCTGGATATAAAAATTATTCCTGGCATTTTAAAATTGCAACAGATATTATTTAAATTGTTTTTGTATGATCTTGGAAAAAAATGACACTTTTATAAAAATATTTCGACAATAAAATTGTAACTGTTAACTAACACAGTTTTTCTTGTGCCATTTTGAACGTCGACGCGTAGTTATACTTTTAAGAACTTAAATTTATAATAATTACTTATGTAAAGTTACTGTTTAATTGTTTCCAAAAGCAATTTTGGGGAGACTTCCACCTTTGGGACACGCGAACTCTATCTTTACTACAGTCAACGCCAACAGCGATAAGCGGTGGCGATATTGCTACATTTGGCGATTGCTTACTAACCTAATGTTTATGGTGTCAAGTTTGACTGTTGATGTGTGCTGCGGTTAGATGTCTCTACAAAAAAAAAAGTTCCTTAGATGACGTAGTTGTGTGACTGTAAAATATCTGAGTGGTTATGTGTTTCCGCTTTAAAAAAAAAATAGTTCTTTGAAGAATTTATTAAAATTAGCCTTTTCCGTTTTGTAAATTTTTCTTCCTTATATTGGTTTATATATTTATTTATTTTTTTGTAAAATTTCATTTGATGCTATTTCTGTACATAATTTGCACTGACTTTTAAATTTATTAATTATTTTTTTAAATCTCATTTCTATTGTGTTTTTTATGCTTATTCTGTGTTTTTTATATTATGCTATTGCTTCATAAATACAGAATTTTTATTCAACTGATAGAAAGTGGGAATGCCTCATTTATCAAAATAAGTATTCATTGTGGCACTGGATCATATTTGTATCCATGCTCACTCTGTTCTCTTTTTGAGTATACGACCACTAATTATCAAACTTAGGAAAAAGAAAAATTTTTAATTTAAAAAAAAAAAAATTTTTTTCACTAAAAAATATACAGTGAGGAAAAGTGTTAGTTTTATTTAAAATAGAAAAATCATTTTTATTATTAAATCCATTTCTTTTATATTTACAAATAAAATTTACACATTAATTGTGTAAAATATTTTTTTTTACAGCATTCAGCAAAGAGCAATGGAAATTAACGAAATATAGCTTTTGAAGGATTCAGTTTTATGTTTAAAATAAAATATTTGACAGTGTATTAAACAAAATAATTCATGGCCATTTTACAAATTAATCTATATTAATCCTCTACATTAATAGAATCTGTAAGGATAAATTACTCAGTAGGTTGCTGTATTGTATGCACATTTTTTTGCATTATGTAAATTTAATAGCAAATTAAAAATATTCAAAATTGCATTAAATGATTTTTTTTTTCAAAAACACTGTGATATAAATAGAAATACATTTCTGTACAAAATTATAAATTTTACAATGTGTTTTTTAAAGAGTAGCACAATTTCCTGCTTTGTCTTTCGAAGCACTGTATAGTATGAAAGCGCTTTTTTTTTCAAGTTTTTTTTCTTTTTCCCCTTTTTATTTTAATTGTTTCCTTTAATCATAAGCCTTACAGCTTATTCTAACATATTTTTCTTATAGCTTTGATTCAGAGCAGAGGTACACTTCGTGTACAGATATATTCTGTCGTATTGAAATTCATCGACTTTGAGGATAAACATTTATATTTTTAAAAAACTTATGTTATGTTATGATAAAAACTTATAAAAAAAAAAACTTTCCGATCTGGAAGAAAACTTAAAACATCATCAACCTATATTTATTTTTGAAAAAAAAAAAAAAAAAAAAAATTGGAGTGTGAATAAATTGGAATTCTTAATTTTTTTTTTTTTTTTTTTTTTTTTCAGTTAAGAACTTATTTTATGAATAATATTGTACATTTTCCTGACATATCTTTTATTACTCGGTACAAATTTTATTCTTAACACAAGAAAGGAAATTTAAGGGATAATCATTTGATTTCTTTTCGGATAGTAAAGACACTGAAAAACAGGCATATGAATATGATCCCTTCTTGCCGCATATCCCCAGTAGTTTCTATCCCCCATTTTTTTCTGTACTGTCGCAAACCATTCCCCCCCATCCCCCTACTTCTACGTTCTATTAAGAACACTGACCGCTCCCCCCCAACAATTTCCTGTCTCTCCCGTCAGTCTATTCATCTTCGCCCCGGCTTTTTCCGTGAATTTCAAACACAGCCTTGTCTCCCTCGTTGTTCTTCAAATACAAGTTGTTCACTGAGCAGTTCTGAGAATTTTTCGAAGAATTCTATTAGATCAGATGAATGGGGAAAGGCGGGAAAATATGAAGGAAAAACCAGAATTCATACCTAATCTTTAAGATTTTGATTAGTTCTATACTGTTAATAAAATTTAAGACATTATTTAGAGAAAAACTGTGGTTTTAATAATATGAATCAATTATATAAACCATAGTTTATATGTTTGGATTTATAAATTGCTGATTTTCTGAGAAAAAGTACTCCTTATAACAGAATATTTTGATTTTCCAAAAGCCGTATAAAGTTTCGTAAAAAAAACTTTGATGATTTGCTTTTTATTATTTATTGCACAGCTTTAAAATCAACAAATTTGAATTTCCAATTTATTTATTCACATTTTCAAGAATAAAATCTTATAACACTTTTTATTCCAGATAACCTGAAAAAGGAGAAGTATAAATCAAAATGAGTCATTTAGTAGTGGAAATGTAACTTTGTACAAACGAGCATTTTTTCTGAAAAAAAATTGTTTCAAAAATCTATTTCTAACATTCATGTGTCTAATATCAAATTGTAATTATTTCTGTAGCAAGTTTTGTTCTGAAAAAGTCAATTTCACAATATTCAAGATGAAGAAACATATTACGTTTTTTTTTTTTTTATTTATTATCATGTGCGAACATGATGTTGTTCTGGTTAGGGATTCATTTCGCAATTCAAAAGTACAGCAAGCAAATAAAACTCCATTCCAAATTTGCAAATTTTGGCGGAAAAATGGTAGTTTGGGCCCCTTAACTCTTGAAATGATTCATGAATAACGTTAATCTTCGTTATATTCACTTGACTATTGAATGTCATAGTGTTTCTTGTAGAATTGGGAATACTTCATTCTTCCTTTACGAGTAATATTTTCAAAATTTGATATATTCTTTTGGCTATTGAATGCTATAGTGTTTCTTGTAGAATTTGGAATACTTCATTCTTCATTTACGACTAATATTTTCAAACTTTGATATATTCTTTTGGCTATTTAATGTGGAATACTTCATTCTTCATTTACGACTACATTTATCTTACTTTTGCATGTTCTTTTAGAGATTCTTGAACAATTCAATCTTCATGAAGTTCTTCATCTATTCAACATTGCTATATTCATGTGGCTATTTGAATTTGGCCAATCTTGTAGTATTCCAATCAATCGCTTCATATATCTCTTGAATTATTAAACATTGGCATATTCCTGAGTTTATTCATCCGTTCTCCAGTGTTCACACATGATAAGTTGAAATTTGCCGAGCAGATTTCAGTTTATTATTATTATTATTTTTTATCTTAATATGTTGTCGAAAAATTTGAAAGCATTTCCACTGTTTAAAAAAGAAAAGAAAAGAAACGATTTTTATAATATAATAAAAATATTCACTAATAAAGAATATCATTAATGCATTTTATAAGTAGATTATGCTTGAAATCTTTTATCCGAAAATGTGTCCTTCAAAAGCCGGAGTAAGTAATCTGGTTTTACTGTAGTAAGAACATTTTAATCACCAAAAAAACATTGAATATATATTCATAATTAAAAAACAGTAATCGTATTAGAAACTATTAGTTGTAGAATTGCCTGCTTTAACTAATACATGTTTAGTATTTAAAAATCTTCTTGACTAATATACAGGTTACCCATAAAATTTAGAATTTATGTAAGAACAAAACGCATAACAGAAATCTTAAGCAAAAAAAAAAAAAAAGTATCAAGAAATCATAGTCAGGCAATAAATTATGTTCAGCAATTATTGTTAAAAATTGAAAAAAGAAAGCATTTTAAATAAAAACTATAGAATTCCAAACGATTTTATAAAAAAGCATCTGAAAGAAATTTAAGAAAAAAAAAAAAACATGAAAGAAATTTAAATAAACCATTAAGAATAGCTCGTGAAAGAAATTAAAAATTTAAAAACCAATACATGTTGAAAGTGGTACAGAAAACGAAAAACTGATATCGAGAACATGAAAAAAAGTGACCAGGGGAATGAAAAACCCCTCTCTCTAAAACAATACCCTTAACATTATCGGTAATAAAGATATTGGAAATAAGACACCTTGAAGCTTGAAATTATAAAAATTTTTATTAAGAACAACCATTGTTACATTTGCATTACTCACAGAAAATTAAAAAAAAATGGAGGATAATAGAGAAATAAAAATAGAGAATGTGATGAACTGCTTTCAATGAATTACTCCTTGGTTCTATTTATGTTTGCAGTATTCGTAAACCACAATTTTCTGTTTTCAATCAATTTCTTTCTTTCTTTTAAACATATTTGTGACCGCACTAAAGCCATGTTTCACTAAATTTGAAGAAGGAAATGTAAAGAAGAATAAAGTGTAGAAAGATTTCTAATTTCCTGTACTAAAAAGAGTTATAAACAGAATAATGTATGTACATATATAAAAAAGCAGTAATAACTATTAATTCTTTTCATAATATATCAGCAAAATTAAAGCTATTTGAATATTTTAATACTTACAACAAGGCCCAATTTTCCTAATGGGTGTCAGTAAGATGGGTATTAGTAAGTTCCAAAAATTTTTAACTTTTAATACTCTTAAAGTATACGTATTTAATTAATATTTTCAAAACATATAATTCAGTTGTGCTTCTTTTATTTATTTATTTTTTTCAAAAATGTAACATGAATATAAAATTTTCAAAATATTAAAGAATTTTTTATCAATATTTTCCTAACAATTTATATTTTCCATGAAATACCAAACTTCTGTATCTAACTTATTATTAATTGACTAGTATTTCAAATATTTATAATTTTGTTGTTCAAATAAATTAAAAATTCTAAAATAGGGTTGGAAGGTCATTAAATTAAACTTCACAGTGTAATTAGATAGATATATGCCTTGAAAGCTAAATTGAAACTTAACAAATTATAATGGATTCAAAACTGAACAAATTGGACATGGAAACTGAATGGATTTGAAAAATATTCCAAATAATAATCCATTCCAAAAATATTATATAAAAGTTTTTCCCAAATGTGATATTTTCATTCTTTCATATAAGAAAGAATATGAAAAAAAAAAAAAAAAAAAAAAAAATTAAATAAATAAATAAACAATAGAAATGCTGAAAATAAATATAATATTGATATTAAGCAATTATCTCCATTGTTTACGATTAATGCACTAACACATGAAGTACGTTGTTAGAATGCAAAATTAGTAGTAGATTAGGCATTGCTCGGATATATGAAATAATAAGAGATTATTGTTTTAACTAGATCAATGAAAATATAATAGCCTAAATTAAATACAGTATTAATGCGAATTATAAACTGCGAAGGTGAACTCAGAATAGGAATATGAAATCGAGATAACATTTTTATTGAAAACATTACATTTTTACATTTTCACTTTTATCTTTCAGCGAGTAAGTAAATTATTTTTTTTTTTTCCATTTAACTTTAGGGAAAAAAAATCTATACATTAAGATAAATGAAAAGTAGTTCAATCGATGCATTTTCAACCTCTATCGTTTTCATTCACGTTTCTTCACGTAAAGGCGTTCTAAATTCAAGTAAAATATAGTCATTCAATTTACTTTTATTAATTATTTTCAAAACGTATTTTAACATAACATTCACAGCTATCTTATCATTTGGCGAATTTGCATTTAAATATTAAAAAAAAATATCTAAAGAGTGATGTGAGATGCACATTGATTGTCTTGGTAGTTTCTGCAAACTTTTTCTTTTTCTTTTCTAGTTTTCTTTTTCACTCTCCCTCCTCTTTCTCTACTTCATTCTTAATTTCAAAGTATAGTGAGAATTTCCTATCAAGTTGGCAATTTAGTGATGGTCATTTACAATCCTGTTTTTTTTTTTTTTTTTTTTTTTTTGTGCGTGTGTATGACTGGAGAGTAATAGCCGGATATCGTTGTTACATCTTTTATGACTCAACTCTCCCTTTACTGAAAATAGTTAAACAAAGCGGATCCCCACTCCCAGATTTCCAAAGGGAAAAGAACCAGTTTCATTTTCCCCGCCTTTTCCTGACCTTTCATTTTCTCTCTCTCTCTTCTTCCAACTAATCAGATTGAGCAAAGAATTAAGTTTGCCCAGAAAATAACTTTTATTTTATAAAAGATTTTCTTTTAATTATTTTTGTAATATTTACAATCATTTCACAGCCTTTGCTTAGCTTAAACATCATTTATTAATTTTTAATTATAAATTTAAAACTTTATAATTGGATGTACTTATGTAAAAGAAGGTATGGAATTGAATTTCCCGAGTAACATAGCATATTCTCTACCTCATCCTCTCAACATATTAAAAACCTTCGAAATAAATTTAATAAATCTATCCGCATCTTTTATCCTATAATTTGTTGAAATGCTAACCTGCCACTACATAACAAACTGTTTATTTGAATGTATTACATTGTGCAAGCAGGGCCTGAATGGCCGATTGGCTAGCGCTCTGGCGCCCGGTTACCGCATGTTTCGGGTTCGAGTCCCGGCGGTGCCATGCATGTTTGTAGTGGTTCGAATCCACTTTAAACCGTAGGTCCCAGTCTAATAGGATCGTAGAGCGTTGCGGGGCATTGTTACTCCGCGTCCGTGGCTTATCTTCAAGTTACACGCGCCTCATGGGTAATGCGAAGTGAGTAACGTCGGTGCAGCGCTTCCCTTAAGGCAGTGCTGAACAAACTACGGCCTGCCGGAAGATTCTATCCGCCCCGCGAATAGAATTTTAATTTGTGGGTCCAAGGCAAGTAAAAGAAATATATATTTATATATTATATATCTCTTCTACTTTGATTAAATATTTTTTTTTTGTACCTTTTTTCAAAAGACATGATCTTTTTACTTTCTCTATTGTTGTTCTACAAAACATAAATCGACGAAAATAGCAAGCACAGGCAGCTTTCAATCGGTATAGTGTTAAAAGCGAAAGTTCTTTGTTAACTGTTTATTTACTTTTAGTTATAGCTTTAGATTGGCGCCAACAAGCGACATCTCTTTCTCGGGAAGAAGACATATGGGAATCCAATATAGGTGAATTAGACCTCACATGTGGCAGACTGCGCATTTTAAGCTCCAGTCAGTGGCTTTTTCTTTTGGCGCGAGTTCTAATATTATTGTTTGCGTATGGAAAGATTGCGGACATATAGCATCATTGTAAATAGTGGTGAAATTATTAAAAGTATAGCGTAGCTAGTGCTTGTTTGGGTTATTCGTAAAATATTTCAATCCCAAAATGGCTACTAAAAAAAAACGCAAAGTTGATTCAGAATGTCGTGCTTTTAATGATGAATGGACCTGGAAATATTTTTACAGTTGTAAAAGATAAACCAACGTGTCTCATCTGCAATGAATCTGCAGCAGTCTTCAAAGAATATAACATTTCCCGTCATTTCACATCTAAGCATAAGAATTCCAATTACGAAGCAATGTTCGAATATGAAAGAAAGTAAAATGCAGAAAATTTTTGTAAAAAATTATTAGGCCGACAAAATTTTTTCAAGAGGGTAAACAGTATCCAAGAAGCAGCTACACATGCATGTTACATTGTAGCATACAATATTGCTAAAAATAATAAAGCTCTCAGTGATGGGAAGTTTGTTAAACAATGCATGCTCCAAGTTTGTGATGTTTTATGTCCAGACAAGACAAATAATTTTGAGACTGTAAACTTATCTCGAAAAGCGGTGACTTCTAACAATCATCTCAAGTAGTTGTTTCTAAATATGCCAAAGTTAGAGTTTTACAAATCATTATCGAAAGTTAATTTCCAAATTTGATATTTCACGCCCTGAAAATCAGTGTTATGTTTGCTTCATGTTATATATGTGAACAAGTGTTTTCAACTATAAACCATAGAAAGAATTATTATTTGGTAGAAGTAGACTGACAGATGAGCATTCAACCTCATTCCTTAGAATCAGTACATCTCCCTGAACCTCATTATAAGGAACTTTTAAAAATGAAATCGCACTTCTCATTCATCTCATTAATATATTTAAATTGTAATACTTGTATATAGTTTTTAAAATTTAAAAAAAAAAATTATCTTGTCCCTCCAAACTTATTATTTTTTTCGATTTTGGCCCGCGACTGAAAAAAGTTTGCCCATACTTTGCCTTTAAGGCAACCAAGACAGGGTGTTCAAGTGTTTGCCAGCTGCATTATAATAAAAACATTATGCAAGCCCAGTTTAGCTAGTTATGCAGCAAAGGTAACTTGGAAATCATTCAAAGTCTTGAAAACCAAATCCTTTTCGGATGATTACTTTCAACTCACCCCTAATATTTCAGAAATCAGAATATTAGTACCCCAACTCACAAACATTCGCCAATTCATACTTAAAAATTTCTATCCTTTTTATTATTAAAAATAAATAAATTTAAAAATCTAAAATAAATATTAAAACTAATTTTAATTATATTACCATTTAATATATATTTAATTAATATAACCATACATAATTGGTATATAGATACATTGTTATAGTAACTATATATATATATATCTGGCGCCTCGGTGCAACAGGTTTCCCGAGTTCAGTGCCATGGATGCTTGTAATGGTTTGGAATCCACTTTAAACCGTAGGTTGCGAATCTAATAATATGAGTGTAGAGCGTTGGGCTGATATCTTACTCCGTAAAAAAGAAACATCTTCTGTCTCCAAATCTGGGGATGTCTGTATTTAAATCAAATGTAGGCAGGCATGATATATATACTATATATATACTTTATTATTAAATATTATTAAATACATAGTGACCTGTCTGAAGTTAAAATGAAAATTCTCTTCCATTTTGAAAAAGAAAAATTTAAAGCTAAAATAAAAATAAAAGACGAAAAGTATTAAAAAAAAAATATTTCTTAAACAATATATGTAACAATATTCATCTACACTTGAACTAAAGAGACATGCATCACTACG
>BPLR01011822.1:0-35321 GCA_021605095.1 Caerostris extrusa | reverse complement strand
AGTTACGTATTGTTGATATTAACTTTATATATGTTATAAAACTAACTATCAATTTATGCACTATTATTTTGATATTTAAAAAAAATTAAATTGGTAAAATACAGATTATTAATTTCATTATAACATATTGTTGTTGTTTTCCATGGCTTCGTTGGAATTCAATCTACACTCATGTCCATAAATTAAGGATAATTCAGAATCACACAGAAATTGAACTCTAAAATAAAAAATTTCACCCTGTAGAATTATCACACACATCTTGAAGAAGAATATGCAAATTACAGGAAACCACCAGATGGCGTTATTAGTACGTCACAATGACGAGAGTGTAAAGAGAGGGGTATATAAGGAATGGTGGTAAAGAAGTAAAAATGTTCACAAGCGCTTTAAAAGCCTCAGTGAATAACCGCATAGTTACATGGCAATGTGCTGAAGCATTCGTGGATGATTTTTTTACGTGGTAGAATTATCGGACGACTGGAATGTGGACGTACCCAGCTGGAAGTATCCGAGGAACTTGAATCGCCCAGAGTGTCATCTCCAGGCTTTGGCAACGATTCCAAGATGATGGTAATGTGAGTAGATGTTACAGCACAGGTCGCCCCCCGAGTTACAACGCCGAATGAGGACCGGTATTTAGCAGTTACTGCCAAAAGAAACAGACGGAGCACAGCATCAGACCTGTCTCGTCAGCTCTCTTCAGCTCACCGGTACGACAGTTTTCAAGGCAGACCGTGTACAGACGCTTAGGGCACATTGGTCTATATGCTCGTAGGCCTGTCAGATGTGTTCCACTTACCGCAACTCACTGTCGCCTGCGATTAACCTGGAGTAGAGAGCATGCATTGTGGACACCGCAACAGTGGTCTTGTGTGATGTTTTCCGACGAGTCCAGGTTTAGTTTGCAGTCTGATTCTCGCCGGACTTTCATATGGAGAGCGCCAGGTACCCATTACTACCAAGAGTACACCATTGAACGACACCGTTACGGTGGTGCAGGATGGCTCGTTTGGGAGTGGAAATTATCTTTATTTCCAGAACTGACCTGCATGTTCAGTGAAATTTTGATGACAGGTCATATCTATTGATGTCATTCCGGAACAACCAATGTTTGTTTCGGGGCGCCATATGGGTGCGAATTGAACAAACTAACATGAGAGAAAAGAATCATCTTGTAGATGTCAAAGTCCATCATCATGTGGAAAAGACATCATAATCAATAACTAATTAATTGCCGAAAATAAATTCATTTCCTTTAACGCGAAAAGAAAAATCATCCGCTGTCTCTTTCCAAGACAAAAGAAGCTATTTTTGACTCATTTTTTACCTCCTCTTTCCGTTTTAAATTCAGAAATAGCGAAAGAACAATTTGAGACTTTTGGGTTGATGGTCCTTTAGCCATTTTCTTCGAATTCATTGATTTTCAATATCTTTTGTCATTCCACATTAAGTTGAGCAGAAAGTTTTTTTTCCTTCGTTCGATGTCTGGCATTGAGAAAAGGGAAAACTGAAGTAGATTTGGGGGAAAAGGAATTTATTAGCTGAATTCATTACTTACCCTAAAGAAATGACAGCGGATAAATAAATGCTGAACCCTTTTTTATAAAAGATGAAGAAAGTATTGCTGGTTATTTTGCTCCCTCCGGAATAAAATATGTATTATTTAGATATGGTGTCCTTTATTTTGTTGTTCGTTACTAAAACTTTTGTTCAGTTATCAACTAAGATATATTTAAAAGTTCAATTTATCATAACTTAACATTAGTCATACATGCACAACTATTCAATAAAATACCAATTTGGCTCTTTATAAGAAAATAGAGCCATCGCTCACTCCTGGACAATGCGGTTTAAAAGAAACCCATGTGTAGTTTTTAACAACTAAGATATATTTAAGTATCCCTTTTTCATAATTCTGTTTAACATGCATAATTCTGTTTAACATGCATTAACAAAATACCAACTTCACCTAAAAAAGAAAATAGCTGAGAGCCATCGTTCACACCAGGGAATCCATGGAATGGAAACCTTATGTGTAATTTTAACTTCAGATTCAAATTTTCACTAATATTACACATATTATTCTGTTAATTGTTTCGCAATAATACTACAATTTTTGCAACAAGAATTTCTATAATCATGAAAATGGAACACTTTTTGATGTTTTTTTTAAAACGACTATGAGTAGAAATAATCAGTCCGTTAACCAGTCCACAGCAACTGGATTTTAATTTAAAGTCAACTGTTCATATAACAATGTTCCTTGGACAAAATGAAACAAGTAATGAATATGACAATATTCTTTAAACAGGTGAGTAAAATTCGCTTCAGCTTATTTGAGGTTGGTAATGAAATTCTGTCCATGACAAAAATTTATTGACATTAATCAACTCCGCTTACTTGTGAAATCATATATTTATTGGGCAACTCTAAACATTGGTATTGAAAGAATTGTATACGACTCACTTAAGGAGCAAGACTAAGTACATAAATTCTAAGATACAAAATATCTGAGGAAAAATTTACAGATATTCTGTGGATTGTATTTAAATTTAAATTGGTATTTTATATTTTATATCAAAAATTAAATTATCATAATAATCTGTTTATTCAATAAATAATCTAACACAAAGTTGAAACATGGCCATGTGGAAAAAAGTTCTAATCTTTATTTGATCTAAACTGGGAAAAAGCTCTAATCTCTTATTTTGCAATACAATAGAAATTAAATAAAATATATATTTTTTAATATTTAGTAAAATATGACTACCCCATTTCATGCCATAATCATTGAAGGAAATTTATAAAAACCACTTTTAGAGTTTTAACTGTAAAATTTACATGTAATGCGATGGACCACATAGTATACAACCCTGTATTAAAAATCCAAGGAATTTATTTAGTCTTGCTTCTGACCTGTATAGTAATTAAGTCAGCTGAAAATGAAAAATTATTTTTATTGATGGATAGAAAATTCACTAAATTGATATTTTTTTTAAATATTAACTTAGAAAAAGTATTAAACACTCCACAGACATAACACAGACATTTCTTTCGTTAATAAGTATTTTTGTTTTTTACAAAATACAATCTATTCATTTACTTTGTCGATAAAATGTTGTTAACATCATTTCTTGTTTAATTACATATCCACTTTGCTTTGTTCTCGAATCTGCAAAATATCACGTATCTCAATCAATGAAGTGACCCCTTGTTGAATCTTTCATGCAGAAAGTCTTTCTTGGATAAAGACTCTCTAATTTTATTAGAAAGATCTGTTTTGTCTTTGTCTTTCTCTGCTTGTTGCTGATGCGTCTATGAAAAGCGAATATTAGTTTAGTTTGCTTTTTGAGGTGTGGTCAAAATACTATTTAAGGATCAAAAGCAACAGTTCTTTTTCTGATATTTAATAGGTCAAATTCTCTAACGAGAACTTAATATTATTAATGAAAGAAATTAATTTTAAAAGATGCATCATAAGCAAAAAGTAAAATTTCAAATCTCTTTTTTAAAACAAGGAATATTTAATGTCTATATTTTTTATATTTTCTAAAGTTTAATATTTTCACATTTAAATCAGGCATGCGAAGATTTATGGTATACATATATTTACATCAACTTGACCACGACACAAAAATAAATCCCAGAAAAGTTATTTACCATGTTATCCATTTCTATAAAAAAATAATATATAAATAGAATATAAAAGAAGAATTTGATGTCGGATATTATATTTTTATGCAAATATATTTAGTACTTGGTTGGTTTTTTCCTAAATGTAAAAGGTTTGTCAAATAATTTTAATTTATTAATATTTTTTAATATTAACAGGATTTGAAAAAGGATTTTTACAAGATGTGTTCATTTAAATATCCCTTGCACATTTCAAAGCATTGTTTAGAAAAATGAATTTTATTAGTGCAATTTTAAAAGCGGTACCAGATTTTTCTAAAAAAAAAATAATAATAATAATCATAGACTTATATTAAGAAAGAGTGCGAAAATAATTCTTTCTTCATGCGATTATGGGTCCCTCTTTGGATCTTATTCTCGCCCTTCACTTTAACCTCAACTTTATTGGACATAAAGAAAGAAGAACCATCTTGACCAATTAAAATTGACCTCCATTCATCAAAGGCCCCTTTTGCCGTGTCAAATTGCATTCCACAGAGGAAGGTGGGGATTACAAGAATCAAGTTTGAGTTATCTGAGAGTTCGAGAAAAGCAAGACCATTACTTGCTCGGATAGTGTAATTTTTAAATGGTTTGCATGTTGTGAAAATCCCACTTTAAAGATAGATTGACAATACTCAATTTTGAATTTTAGAATTATTCTTGAAGGTTTTAGACAAATACGACTTTAAAAACAAAACTTTAAATATAATACAGCGGAGGCATCTAAGGACAAAACTGGGTGATTCTTAACGTTGAAAAGACTTATGTCCCTAATGGTCGGAGAAAAGCTGCTGTCGCAAGATTTAGCCTATTAAAAAGTCATGACTCGCTGTTGAGATCTCTTCTGTATAGGCATTGTCGTCTCCTGGGATTATATTCTGCCATCAACCTATGACAGCCAAACATTTAGACGTCTGGTCTGCACTAAATGGTTTTAATAGTATTGTGAAAAATAGTGAAAAATTCGTGTAATGATGGCATGAGTCCTAATCTGTATGCAGCATTTGTTTAAAAAATAATGCGATTTTCGGTGTGGTTGTTCATTGCACCACTTTTTAGCTTTCACGAGAAGAGACTGAAGAGAGGTATCCTAATTCTTATGTAATTGGCTCCTTGACTTGGCATCAAGAACAGCTGATGAGTTAAACTTTTGTTCTATTTTTGTTATGCAACTCAGAATGTGCGATTTAGTTTTTTAATGATAATTTCACAGGGAGGCCTGTCAGAAGAATTTTATTTTCCCCAGTTACAAGTAGCAAATGCATATGAGGATTTTTTTTTTTTTTTTTTTTTTTTTACAAATTAACACAATTTTTAAATATTTAGAACCCCCGCCTCCATAATTTAGCAATGCAAATAAAAAACTTAACTTAAATCATAAATCTTAATTTGAATAATATGTCGACATTTCGGCATCATATATTTAATACATCTTTTCTACATTCGCGACGACGTAATGACGTATCTCGTGAAAGCAACAACTTGATCGCGAAATATTATTTAAAAAATAAGAAATTTACCAATCATTTTTCTACTTTAAAAGAGACTGTCTCAAAATGTATACACCAAAACACTGCCTTTCCTTGTCATAAAAATGCATTATCTTTTCTGCCATTTCAGCTCATGTATTTCGTTGGAATTTCTACGCGAGAACCTCTGTGTTCCTTTTATTTTTGCAACCTCTTATTGATTTTGTTTATCGCGGAATAACGAAATCCAACAGGAATCACAACATTATCAACAGGTGCGTAGTGGCAAGCCTTGTTAAAAAAAAACGCAGGGCAATGTTTCTGGATTTCTTTTTTCCATTCTACTTGCCCTTCGATTTTTAATTATTTATATTTTTGATGAAAACGGTTATGACAAGCAACGACTTTTTGCAAGTTGGGCTTCAGATGTGAAGGGCGTATATTGGATTTTTAAATTCTATTTTCCATCTTACGCTTGGGAATTGAACTTTCTAAAAAAATCACCTTACAGAAACGCTTCTTTCCCATTTTTTGTATAACATACTGAGCTGTCAGTTTCATTCTATTTGATTTTGGTCAACTAAGTTTTACAGGTGTGCTTTTTTCCCCGTGGCAAATGCATGCAAATCCTTTGGGAATTCAAATTTAAAATACCTGTACGAAAATTGGGTTTTTGAAAGTGTAATTCCATTTCATAGGTTCTTTACTTCTTTTTTTCTAACGGAAGTTTTTAGATAGATAAACTTATTTCTTTTGATATAAATCGTGAAGGCACTTTCGTTTAAAGTGCTATTCGTATAACATGCGCATTTTCATGTTCCATAAATTTAAATACATATTTCTATAAAAATTTGAATCTTAACTCAAAATATTTCTGCGGATACACATTGTTCTTGATGGAAAAATTTGGATTTTAACCGTTGCCCAATTTTGAATCATCTCAAAGTAAAAATAAAAATGCATATTATATCTTTTTACAGTGAAAATCTGGAAGAGAAAGTAAATTAAATTAAATTTAAGTGTTGAACATTATTTAATTAAATTTTCATTTTGAAATCATGCATAATAATACTAATTCTCATACAACAATATTCATAATTTAACACAGGTATGGGGCGTTAAATGTTTCTGTTTCCGTAATTCCAGATTTCCACTTATTTGAAAAGTTTAACCTAATTAACAATATGAAAATATGTTGCAGAGGAAGTAATACGAAAGTATCCTTCTATAAAGCGATATATTTGAAAAGTGAAAAATATAATTCGTATTGATATTGCGTTTTATTGGATAATTATAATTTTTCCAGATTTCTGATTTAAACTTTAACCAAAAATTATGTTTCAAAACAGATCGTTAATTAAGAATTTTTAAAATATTTTTTTTTTTAAATTCTAAACCTATTCCATTGATGCAACTGATTAAAAATGTAAAATTATATAATGAAGTTTAACATTTAATCGTTGGACTTATATATATTATCATTATAAATATTAAAAGTTTGCAAAATGTTCTCACATATAGCATGTAATCTTTTGGAGTCGGAATATTTTATATTCAAAGACACAATTTTACACATAAAATCTTTAGTCGATGATGCTTAAATCGGAAATTATGGCATAACACAATTTTGACATAAAATCTTTAAAATTTAAAAATTCTAGAATGCAAAATTAAGAAAAATTCCATTTTATTACAAATCCTTTGAACGAAATATTCTTATATCTGAGCAAAAGAAAGATAAATACACTTTTAAACCATTTTACAATCTTTTCCAAACTTTTTACAGTCGTTATATAATAATACCCGAAAGAAACTTTTCCCTGCTTTCAAAACTCGTGACGGCGCGAAAACTAAAATCCCCCCCCCAAACCCTAGAAATATGTCAGATCCATTGCTACGAAAGTGCGTGTAACCATGAAATATGAGCTTCCGTGGGGGCTGCGTCACAAAAACCCCTACCCATCACGTTTTAATTCTGAATGCTGTGATGGCTTACCGGTAACCTCGGGGAATATTTCTTCTTTTAGATTCCTCGCATGCCCATACAAAGTGTCTGCTCTTTCAACCGATAGGATGGAAGATTACACAAATAAGCAATTGTTTAGTATACCTTGACTTAAAATACACTGCATTTTTGAAAGATTATACTAATTTTTGTAACAGAAAAATTTCTAAGGACGAACTCAAAAGAAGTTATATTACATCCAATAGATTAACTCCTATTGTTTTTTTAACAGCATCCTACTTATTAATTTTAAAAATTTAAATAGACATTATTCATGTGCTGTGAAGTGAATTAAATACCCTGCAATAAAAGGTTCAAAATAACCAATAAACGGATATAATGAATGTAGAAGGAAGCATACGGAAGAAAATAAAAATAATAAATTATTCATT
This sequence comes from Caerostris extrusa, assembly GCA_021605095.1. NCBI lineage: Eukaryota > Metazoa > Arthropoda > Arachnida > Araneae > Araneidae > Caerostris > Caerostris extrusa. The sequence continues at coordinate 27,780 of BPLR01011822.1, read as the reverse complement.
ATAAATGAAAGCGTTAAAAATATTTATTTTGTGGATTAAAATGTATTTTTACTGCATGATAAAAGACAAAAACTACATCAAATATTTGTGTTTAATTGTTCATTTGGACACTTTATTTTTTTTTTTTAAATGTTACCGTTCGATTTTGTTTAACAGAAAGTATTAAAACGAACATAAATAAAAATATTACGAACTTTGGACAAAACGTTTCATAAATGTCTTTAGTTATGTATATTCAAGTTATAAAAAATAATAAGTATTATAAATTATATAAAATTTAAATCATTTATTACAGTATTGTATTTTTAGCTACTAAATATGGATTGATAAACATCCGGCTTAACAGCGGAAACGGACGAATCGATTATTTTTAGGGATATTAATTAGATATATATGAAAAGATGACAAAAAAGAAAAAATATGAGTTGAGAATTTTTTCATCTTTTAATATCCGTGATTTCTATAATATATAATTTATCTATTAATCAATAATTTATCTTCAATTTGGATCATATCTATAATTTGTAATCTATCTTTTAATATCGCACAATCTAATACTTTAATTATCAAAAATTTAAATTCATTTTATTGCAATTAAACTCCTTCCCAAGATGACGTCTTCTCCTGTTTTGCAGCTCTGTTAGTTAACACAGTTAATATTGATATTATATCAGTAACCACAAACTGGTAATAATGAATTTAAAAATTAAAAATAAAACATTTCATATGCCAAAAAATAATTTAAAAATCAAACATTACGCATGCCAAAAATTTAAAAATATAAAATAAGTTAGCACATCTAAATTTTTAAAAAATTAATAAGCAACAAATAAATGAACAATAGTTTTCAGAAAATATTTCATGGCTGAAATATAAATTCTAAAAGAGCAATTATTAAAAAACTCCGTCAAGTAAAATAATCCTTGAAAAGTTTACAAAATGAACAAAAAAGCAGAATTCTTCGAAATTTCAGAAAAATCTACGTTTCATATTACGTACCAAGAAATTTGAGCACTTTCTTTCCGTTGAATTCTTAAGAAAAACCATTCGCATCAGAGTCGTGAAGGAGACTTGGTGCACAAAATAAAACTCTCTTTTACTGTGCTGTGAAAGTCATTACAAAATCATTCAAATTTTGGTGTCTCATTTCAACACTTATTCCAGTGTTTTCGCAGAAAACACATGATTGGAAATTTCCTTCTTGTTCAAGATGCACCGAACAACAAGACGCCATGTTTCTTTTCGCAGTTAACAGAAAGAAAGAAAGAAGAAATAGTTATTTTGAAAAATTTTATCACCAAAACAGTTAATTCATTTCTTTCAAATAGTTATTTCGTTGAATTTTTTTCTTTAAGAAAAATATTCTTCAAGGAACTTAGTAATTTAAATTTCACTTTTAAATTGGTATTTAGTATTATTGATTTGCTGCAATTAAACAGGGGCTGAAATATGAATTTAAAGTTCGTTTTTCATTTCAATATTTTTTTGGTTTCAATATTCATAATGTTTTATGTCATCATTTTATTGAAGGCAAAAAATAAAGAAGTGAAAAATAAACAAAGCAATAAAACGAATATCCGTTATACTAATTACACGTTATTTTCTTCAGATGTTAAGTTTAATTACTCATTTTTAAACATAAATGTAATAATTAGTAGCAAAATTAATAAGGCAATTAAAGATAAATTACTATATTATGTTAGAAAACATAAATCGAAGTATCAAATTGTTATAATGATCTGTGAAAGATGAAGGCTTGATGTTTTTATTTATCTTTTGTTTAAATATTTGCTCTATTTTTTCTCTTTTTTAAAATAAAAAATATAGCCAAACAACAAAATGTTAAAAATTATTTGAAGATACTACCATCTGTATATTTGCATATTGCTATTCCATTTCCTTCTTGCATATTGTTTCCCTTTTGGCCGTGAGTGTAGGTTTTTTATATATTCTTCAACTATTTCGCTCCATTGGGAATAACAAACAAATCTGAAATAAATAAATGCAGCCTCTGAAAATTGAAAGTTCATAATTAAGTTATTTAATAATTCACGTTAAAATAAAATTAGAATAGTTAATTAATTTTTGTTAAAATAGATCAATTGAAGTTAGAATTTTCAGCTCATTTCGCATATTTAGAACCCAAAGTGTAATAGAAAGATATTTAAGGATTAATTTGAAATTCTGTACACGTGTTTCTGAAACCATTTTACAATTTTTCCTCAATGCATTAAAAAAAAATTCTGAAGAAAAAAATTTTCCATTTTGTACAAATGTTATTATTTATTGCTAATGTAAAATTGTTTTCATGAAAATTTTGTTTTATAACCTTTTTTATATTTAACTAAGGCATTGCTGATACAAGAGCGATTATGAGAAAAATGCGTTTGAGAGGTTTTTCACAAGGGCGAACATAACAAAGAAAGTTTTCAAGGCATTGTTTTTCAGAACGTTTAATTTTGATTTACTCTTTTATAATAATAAATAAATTTACATGACGAAAAAATATTTCATCCTATGCTGAGTCCGTCTATCGCAATAAAACAGGATACTTAATCATTTTAGTGTCATTTTTCATAAAGTACTTTTTTAATTATGGCGATACTGGATGCATACATAAGACCAAAATACTTATCACAACTTTACTAATTAAATATGGACATTATTTGAACAAGATATAATATCACTCGGTTGAAAAATCACTTTATGATTCATTAATAATAGAAATAATTTCCAGAAAGATATGATTTATCGTCTTAGAAATTCAGATAGTCTAGTCTATAAAATAAAAAAATTATAGTATAGCAGATAAAAGAAACGTTCAATTTTTTTTTTTCTTTTCACATTTAATTAGTATATGCCTGTTTATGAAAGCAATCTTCAATAGAATCACTGTTAAGATTGATTAGAATATCTTTCTTTGCCAAAATATTTTATGCGACATTTGCTTCAACTTTTCAAAAAAGTTGCTAAATATTATCACAAGCACGGCGTTCTTTCATACGACAAATGCTAAAAAAAATATTTCATTTTCCGCTTTACATGGATTTTTATAATAATATTTAACAATGTTCCTGTTTTTTGCACAAGGAATAAATTAAACATAGAATAAAAAAAATCAACGGTTTGTTTCCTTCTGTTATGTCATTATGTCTTATTTTATTTTTTATTTAATATGATTAAAGAAAAAAATTAAGTTTAAAAGTTATTAAGTTGTAATATTCAAGAAATACTAGACAGTCTCAAAGCGGCGCAAAATAAGTGATTTTACTAACTTTACAATGTAATAATAAAAGCTTATAAATTTCGATTTGTAATTCCTTGGTTCTTCTTATTAGTATGAGCAAATATTTGAGGAAACATGAAATTTTAGTGGAATCCTGCATATTTAAATCTGAGAGATATTTTTTATCGACAAATATATAAAATAAATGTTTTTTTTAAGATTTTTTAAAAATTATTTTTGATTAAAATCTCCACCAGATGGATCCAATTACCACCAGGTAATCCAGACAAACGTCTGAGGCAGAAATTAGATAGGATAATTCTTCATTTATATTAGATTTTCTCTTATCAAAGGCTTTATGTTGATTTAACTACAGCATATAATAGATGTTACTAATCTGTACATTTTTAGGTGCTTACTACTACACATGAAGGGATCAACAATGAAAAACAAAGGGATCTCGTATTAAAATTCATTAATTTTACAATTGAATTATATGCTAGTAAGATATTTACTTTCATCTTGAAGGTTTTTATTATTAATATCATTATTGTTATTACAATCATGTGTTTTTTTCCGATGTGTCCAATAATTCTGTGATATCTTTTATTTTCAAAATACAACACATTTAGAATAATAGTACAGAATATATAAATGTGCTAATAATGATTTTAATTCACTAGCAAATTCATTTAAAAGTACTTTAAAGATATTATTTTTTTAATAATTTTCTTCGTATAAGCACAAAATTATTGATCATTTTTAAAATTCAGTAAAATATTTTTGGTCTATACACATGTTTAGATTTTTTAGATGGAAATATTACTGAATCCCCTTGAAGACTTTTTTTCTATAATAACCCTTTCGTCTTGTTGGAGAATATTGGAGAATATGCGAAATCTCCCCTTAACCAATTATGAAATCAGTTGTTCTAACAAAAGAATGTTGAAAGTCTAAACAATGTCAGTAAATAACAAATGAATTTTACGAAATACCAAGAAAAAAATAGATGAAAATTAAATAAATAAATGATAAATAATCCAAATGTCAAACAAATCAGTAATATAAGTAATCCAACACCAACTTTCAAAAAACAAGCACGAGTTGCCACATACCATAACTAATTACATAGCATTAACTCAACAAAGATATATTTCATGCTAGAATTCGGCACATAAAAGTTCTTTCAGAAAGAGCTTTCTATACAAATGAAAATTGTTTAACAGTCCATGCAAGGAAATGGATTCCATTTCTAAATGGGAAAGAAACCATTAATCATTTTGCAATCCGCTTCCAACTATTTTCCAGTCATTATGTAATACTTTCAAGAAATTTTCTTCAGACTTTCTTTAAAAACTGACGGCGGCATGAATACCAAAATCTGCAAAACCCAGAAAACTGTCAAATCCATTTCCAATGAATGTGCGCGTGACCATGAAATATGAGCTTAGACTTAGACTGCGTCACAAAAATTTAACTAATCACGTTTTTAATCCCGAACTCTGTGATAGCTGCCTTCAGACCCACAAAATATTTATATATATATACTTAGATCAATGTAGTAGAAACTAGTTATTTGCCGTTAATTAAAACTGAATTGTCCACTAATAAAGTAGAAGATTAATAGAAGTAATGAGTATAAAGAATTTTTTTCTCTACATTAAATGTCTTTAGTACAGTCTGAATAATTTTTTTTTGAAAGAAACGTGAATTTTTTTCCCAAAAGAAATTTCTCCATTAAAATTAGAAATAGAATTAGTCGAATTTTTTGTGATTGATAGACTGAGTTCATTTATATTGATTTTTAATTAAAAATTTCCAGTAAACAAAATAAAACTAAATGTTATTTCCTGTTTTTTATTAACATGTATAGCTTAAGAAAATGAATTAGTGAAAATTGCATTGTAAAAACCGAAGTATGCCAATTTTTTCCTAACTAATAAAATATTTTATTAATCAAAATAATAAATTAGCAGTTTTTAATGAATGAGCTTGATCATTTTCAAAGGTCAAATATTAAATTTTTTTCAAATTCCTTCTATTAGCTCAAAATAAAATAAATGTTGTTATAAATTTATTCAACATGTTCATAAAATATTTTTATTCATCCAACAAGTTCAAATAAATTTATTTTGAACTTATAGTGGATGACACTGAATGTTAAAGCAGTTTTTTCAAATATTAATTCAGTAATTAAATTTAATTAATAAATTTTAGTTTTTTTTTAGATTTAAGTTATAATAAATCATGGCGCCAGATAAACTTAAAAATGAATGATAATTATTTATTACGGACTTTTCAAACAGTGAAAAAAAGTAGGAATTAACTTAAACATTTTTTTTATATTTTACTTGTTTTGTTAATATTCATGTCCCTGCAATTGTACTTAGTGGTTATAATTTAAATTAAGAAATCCTGTAGCTGAAACCGGTCAAAGCATTAATAAGAAAATTTGTTCACAAAATTTACACCAAATGTGCTAAAGGAATAAAAAAAAAAAATTAAATTCAGCTAAAAATGTCCATTAGAAGATCAATGAAAAATAGTACTGGAAATTTAACATTAGAAATGACCAGCTGTTAAGAATTTAACTAAGGGAAGTTTAATTATAACCACCTTGCAGTTAAATAAAAAAAAAAATTATTTATTATAACGATTTTCATTCAAAAACTAATTTAAGTCCTAGGTGGAAAGTGATATCACTTTCAGATCTATGTCTTACTGAAATAGAAGATATGGTGAAATTTCATATTGAAAAACAATACAAAACAAGTAATATATAAAAAAAAATTAAAGTCAATTCCTAATTTTTTTGAAAAGATTTCAAAAGTCCGTTATAAATACAAGTTTCAAAAATTTTTTTGAATTTTATCTGGCGCCATCTATTGGTAGATATATGAAACTTAAAAAAAAAACAAAATTAATTAATTAAATTTGATTAATGAATTAATATTTGAAAAAACTGTATTAACATCAAGTGTCATCCATAAAAGTTAAAAAAAAGGTATTTGAACTTGATTGGATGAATAAAAAGTATTTTATTAACTATTGAAAATTTGAGCAAGATATATACTGGGAGAGTGTGAGCTAATAAAGGAATTGAATGAGGGGCACTTAAATGCTGGATCTTTTGATGAATTTCAAATAAATTAATCCAAATATTAACAAAAATATATATAAAAGAGGTTTTTGATGAACAAAATTTAATTTATGAATTTCCAAATTATTGGTAATTGATTGAATTGCTATTTTAATGCTTTTAATAGCATGCTCAGTAAACTATTTGTACAGGTAATATAAATATTTTTTATATAAAAATGTATTATGTAAGCTGAAAGTTTAATATTATTAAGTTTATTTTTTATTATTAAGTTATGAAGTAAGTTAAATTTATGATTAAAGTATAAATATTCATATAAAAGGGGTATTTCCTTTTGTTGTTTATTCTAAATTGCGGTGCTCAAAGTGGATGTTATTGTAGTATCCTAAATACTGTTGAACATGTAAGTCCTCTGCCATTTTCAGGAAAAATAACTTTGTTTGAATAACGCAATAAACATCAACACATTTAATTTTGAATAAAAAGTTAAAGCTAATAATAAATTATTAAATGAACATCATATTAAATTTTGTCGATTTCTCATAAAAATCAATTATTAAAAAAATTGTATATAAGAGTTAATATTAAAATTTTTTTTTTAGTCCATAAATATTATTATTTAAAACTGTCATTTTAATAACATAGTAAAATAAATTTAAAAATGATAATCTTTAAATAACTTCGAAATAATGATTAATTATATAAAAACAGCAATCTAAAATTATCCAGTGAAGATTACGACAACCCTATCAAATTTTATTAATTTAGTTATTTCTCGACAAAAATCTACTTAATCGTCTCATAACTCAAATTTCTCACCCATTAAATCTTAAAATAAATCAATAAATTCAATTCGTTTCATAAATCTTAAACATATCTTTTTTTTTTTTTCATTTCAGTCTTTAATATGACGTGTTAAGTAAAAAAACTCTGTACATACACTAAAAAAATCCCTACGCTCGACCTGAACTGTATTTGCATAATGCTAATGTGGTGCGAAGAAATTTTTCCACTTTATCCCTAACTTTTCCTCAACGACACATTGCAATTACGTTAACTGACGAAGTACTAGGGAAAAAAAGACAGGGAAAAATCTTTCTACGTAATAAGTCAAAGGATTCATTTTAGCTTATTTCTTCAGTAAATCTCATCTAAAAAAAAGATTCTTTTTTTTGTCCAATCTTTAAAAAAACTTTTTTTTTCTTGGCCATTTTAGTTTCATTCTTTTACTCCTTTGGTATAAATTTAGTAAAGTATGGATATATTTAAATTTGAACTTTCCGACTAAAACTAACATATATTTCAAGTCTTACATGAACCGCAGAACATTTTTGTCTTTTTTTTTCAGGGGGGAAGTATTTTAAAAGGCATGTAAATAACGAATATATTTCTGTCTCGAAAGAAGCGTTCCAAATGCACATTTTTTTTTCTAAAATGTACTTCTTTTTTCCCAATAATTCATTATAGTTAATAAAAATTAAAATATAATTATTGTCTTATTGATCATTGTTAATGGTATTTAGTTAATTTTTTTCCTCCTGCTGTTATAGTTTCTGAAATTTCAAGTATATACTTTTTTATTTACATTTATTAAAAGGTATATATTATTTTGATGTATGTATGTTTATTTATTTATTTACTTTAATTTAATCCCTCATTACTATATTCCATCCAAAGTCCAAATTATTTTCATCATATAGCAGCAATTTATGAATAAAATGCATTTTTAATTCATAATTTAGTATTCCATGTATCGATATATCGATACATGGTATAAGGGATGGATATATTAAATATAATTTCTTTTAAATGTTACAAACCTAAAAGATCTCATGTGCAGTAAAAAGAAAAATGGTTTATATGTAATGCAAATAATAAAAAAAAAAATTTTATGTATAATGTAAAGAAAAATAGCTTATGTTTAGTATAAAAAAAAGGGCTTATATCAAGAAAAAAGAAAGTGTTTATATATTTCACAACGAAAAGAGTTTATGTATAGCAAAAAAATATGTATAATTCAAAGAAAAAGAGCTTATGTGCAGTAAAGAGAAAAAAATGTTTATGTATAATGCAAAGAAAAAGATTTTATATATAATTTAAAGAAAAAGAGCTCATGTATAGTAGAAAAAAAAAAGGGTATATGCATAGTGCAAAGGAAAAATCAGGACATCCGAGCCTCATCGATCTTAAGCAAATCTCGATTTAATTGGATACGATTTTTACTTCATTTGTATTTATTTTATAATATGTGAAACGTAAACTATTTTACACCCAAAAAAAGTACATTTAGTGACTAATTCAGTACATCATAATTAAAAGTTTAAAATATTTTAACAAATATCGAGTAGTCAAGTACATTTTTTTATAATATTTCTGTCTGATGAAAAGAAATTAAGATTAATTCATGTAACACATCCTAAACTACAAAGAAATTAAAGTAAAAAAAAAAAATGTTCCCAGAATCAACTGGAATTTTTTAGGTAAGTAATGCTAATGGAGTTTTTGATGGCAAGTGAAATTACATTAAGTTAAGTAGTCCTGCAACAATATTAATGGCAATGCATCGTTTTGTATTATAAGTAACTCTTCATTTCCATTGAACAATAGAATTTACTGAATATATTTATCGTAAGGGAGTTTAAAGAATATTGAAGATTGAAAATTCAAGACACTGAAAGATGAAAAAAAAAAAAAATGGTATATTGTAATATTGAGTTCAAAAATTCAATTATTTTAAATGAAATTTCAGTAAAAGTATTTTGTTATTTAGAAAAATATTCAAGCAACTTCCTAAAAATTCTGAAAAATATTTTTGCCATTTTTTATTAATAGATATATTATTAAGAAACAAAATCATTTTTAAAACATCTATTGAAAATCAAAAATACATATAATAACCACCAAACATAAAACTGATTCTTAAAAGCAGTAAAAGAAAAACAGGTATTATTTCAAGAAATTTTTTCAGAAAGTCTATTCAAATTATAATCTGGATTCAGCAAATTTTCAAAAAGTTATTCTTCATATAGTCAAATATTTATAATGTAATGCACACCATTGTTGATGATAAATTTTATTTTTATAATAATCTTAATTTTTGTTGGAATTTAATTAAAGTTGGATTTCACGCATATAACCCATACAACCCCAATGCATACAGTTAATAAAATGTAGGCTATTATCTTTATATACGTTGTAAGACTAACTATCGATTTTTGCACGATCATTTTGAAATTTAAAAAACAATAATTATAATATATTATTAATTTCATTATAACATATTGCCGTTGCTGATACATCTGGCTTTGTTGAATCTCAATCAACACAAATTTATCCACTTACCGTAGAAACAAAAAGAACATATAAATAAATTAAAATTACAAAGGGAAATGACCAGACATTTATTTTACGTTAAGGAAATTATGTTTCATATGAGCATGCGCGCTAGGAGAAAAAGCTAACGGACGTCTGACGGTAACTAACGTACGGTATGCAAAACCTACTATTAACAAAAACGACTAAAAGGCTTTAAAAAGAGTTGAAAACAATTTAAATGTTCTAAGAATAAAAATTTACAAATCTAGAAGCAATATAATAAAATTCCGTGTAATGCGGACGTGTTTTCTGTGACCCTCCAATAAAGGGTGTACAAATCGCCATTCTCTTGTAAGTTAAAATTCAGTCCCGAGCAAACAATTAGATGGACCTTATTCATTTTCTCTGTCTTACATAAAACACATATGTTAGAGTTCATAATCCCTATTTTGGCCAGATGTTTGGCAGGCAGTCGTGTCCAGTTCTTAATCTGTAATTGGTAACAGCTGCTTTGCGAGTTTTTCCACTAAAAGTTTATAGTGATTCCCCATCTCTCAGGTTTTCCTTTGGTGTTAGATAATAATATGCTATGACTTAATTTTGTCCCGTAAAGCACTCCTGAAAGGTTCAAAAGCGATAGGACGCAATCCAGGAATTTCCGTTCCTTTTTTTTACCAAAAGATCTACCTTTCCGTTTTCCCTTAATTTCAACATGCGATGGAATCTACAGGGATCCAAAGTGATGTATTTACCATTTTCTTTAAGGAACTTGATATCTTGTTTTATTTTGATAACAATTGCAAACTCGATTGTCTTTGAAAAGCAATTGCTTCATTGACAGATCTAGAATCCACCATAATAACTGTTTTTGAAAACAAAATGTGAATTTAGTTCTAACTGAATATAAAATTTTTATAATTAATTATAAATATATTGTAATTAATAATTTTTATTGTAATTTATATTTGCAATAAGCAATCAACAGCTTTTTAATTAACATGGCCATTCAATTTGTATATTACCATTCTCAATTGAAACGTTAAAAAAAAAATTTGTGAATCATTGGAAAGTTTGTTTTTTGCCTTAATAGAACACAAGGCAATCTGTGAAGCAATAAATGTAATCCTGAATCATTAAAAATCCGATTAGAATGATTTTCATTCAATAAAGCGAAATAAATACAGATTTATAAGCAAATAACGAGCTAAAACAAAATTAACAAAAAACTAAATAATCAGGTAACTACTCAAAACTTCCACTCTAAAAAACTTTTTTCAATTAATTATGCAAAATTAGAAACTGCTGATTTTTTCCCACTCCAAAACAATCTTTCCAAAGTAAGACTTCCAAAAATAAAAGAATAGATTTAATTAATTGCCGAAAATAAATTCGCTTCCTTTAAAGCGAAAAGAAGATCCTCCGCTGTCGCTGGAGTCTTGAGGAACAAAAAGAAGTCTTTTGACTCATTTCTACCTCCCCTTCCGTTTTAAATTCAGAAATGGTGAAATGCGAAAGGACTTTTGGGTTGATGGTCCTTTTAGCCATTTTCTTTCGAATTCATTTATTTCCAATATCTGTTGTCATTCCAGGACATTAAGTTGAGCAGAATCCGTTTCCTCTTCTTTCGATTTCTAGCATTGAGGAAAGGAAAACTGAAGCAGCTTTGGGGAAAAAAGAATTTAAGAACATAATTCATTACTTACCGTGAAGGAATGACAGCGGATAAATAAATGAATCCTTCTTTTTAAAAGATGAAGAAAAGTATTACTGATTATTTTCTTCTTTGAATAAAATATGGATTATTTAGATGTGGAGGTTTTTTTTTTGCTATTCGTTACTGAAAGGTTTGTTCAGCTATCAACTAAGACATCTTTAAAGATCCATTTATCATAACTTTAGATTATTCATACATGCATCAACTACATAACCAAATACCAACTTGATCTAAAAGAAAAAATAGCACAGAGTCATTGCTCAATCCTGGACCATGCGTTTAAAGAAATCCATGTGTAGTTTTAACAACTAAGATATATTTAAAGATCCATTTTTCATAATTTTTGATGACTGATACATGCATTAACTACACAAGGAAATACCAACTTGACCTAAAAAGAAAAATAGCTCAGAGCCATTGATTAATCTTTGGCAATGCGTTTTAAAAAGAAATCCATGTGTAATTTAACTTCAGATTCAATTTTCATTATTATTACAGTTATTAGTCTGTTATCATTTGCAATAATACTACAGTTTTGTAATAACAATTACTATAATTATTAAGATAAATGGAACAATTTTCATTTCTTTTTTTTTAAACGACTATGAGTAGAAAATGATCACATAGATCAATTACTGATCCGATTTTGACAGTTCAAAGATCAATTACTGATTTTTACCACTAAATCACTAAATTTTACCTTAAAATTAGTGATTATTCTCAAAAATTTGCCAAAGTTTGCTTTATTTTTAAATTAATACGTTTTAAAATTATTCATTTTTTAATGTATAAATAATTTTCAGTGTGCTTATTATCCTATAAAAATACTTTATTATACTGAAATAGATTTTCTGTTGACAACTTTTACGTGCAGAGAAAATTAAAGTTTCATTTTCCAAAAACCATGATAATTTCGATGAACATTCTATCAAACCCTTAGCATTGTTGGATTGCAGATGCTTAAATAATTTTATATCCAAGTCATTTGCTAAAATTCAGGATGATCAATTGCAACGTCTTGCTTAAAAAATAACGTACAATTATACATAACAATTTGACCACTCAGAGTATATTTATTCATTTTTGTGTATTCATTATTATATGATATCGATTTTACCGCATAATATTCATCTATATAGGACTATATTTTAAATTAATAATGATTTATGTTGTATATTTTATGTGCTAAATTCTCATAATATTCTTGTTTATTTAATAATACACAAAATTGATACATGATATAAATAGGATCCCTGCATCTAGGTTAGAAAGTTCCTGGTTAAAGTTCTAATCTCTTATTTTGCAATACAATGGAAATTGAAATACATATATATGTGACATATAATAAAAATATAAATTAAGTGTTAATTTTCCTGCCTTAGTCATTGATGAAAAATCTTTAAAAATTACCTGAATTTTAACTTAAAATTGGCATATACTGTGCGGGCCACACTGTCAATATACAACCCTGTATTAAAATTAAAATATTTGTTTAGTCTTGCTTCTGATCTACATAATAATTAAACAGCATACTAAAGGCGAAATATTATTTTATTAACTGGTTTATATATAGAAGAACCACAAATTGATATTTTTTTCAATATAAACACAACAAAAGTACTAAGCACTCCACATACATAAAATAGATACTTCTCGTTAATAAGTACTTTGTTTCTTTCAAAAAGCTTTCTATTCATATCTTTTATTGGTAGAATGTTGTTAACCTCATTTCATGTTTAATTGCATATCCACTTCGCTTTGTTCTCGAATTTAAAAATATCACGTATTTTAATCAATAAAGCGAACCTTGTTGAATGTTTCGTGCAGAAAGTCTTTCTTGGATAAAAACTCGCTACTTCTATTAAAAGGATCGGTTTTGTCTTTTTTCTTTTAAAAATTGCAATATATGCAAAGTAAAAGTTTCATATGTTTTTAAAACAAGGAATATTTAATGTCTACATATTTTTTTCAGATCTGTTTAATTTTTTCAGACCAAAATAATTTCTAAAATTCAATGTACTTACATGTATAGATTACATATGTATTTATTTCATTGTATATTTAGTTTTGTATTTGTGTATGTATTGCATATGTTTATGCATTTTATTAAAATATTATTTTTATGCATTGCATATGTATTGCGTTTATACATTTGTATTTAGTACATCGTATCTATCATTTACATACGTATTTTATGACATATATTTATATGCTGCATATTTGCATTATTACATAAAAGGTGGTACTTGTAACAACAGGAACAGGTTAAAAGTACCACCTTTTTTCAATATATATATATATATATATATATACTTATATATATATATTAGTAACTTCAAAAAAGTTTGGAGGAGGTAGATGGTATTGAGTAAGATCGAATACTACTGAATTTTATTTTCCCCAGTTACAAATAACAAATGTCTATGGAAAATATTTTTCTTTTTACACATTAACACAACCCGGAAATATTTAAAAAACGTAATTTACCAATGAGAATAAAAAAAAAAAATTAAAATATAAATTTTAGTTTTAATTTGGATAATATGTCGACACTACAGCTTCGTATTTTAATACATATTTTTCGTGTTGGACATCATGAAAATTGCAACATGATCAATGACATGCTAATTACAGAATAAGAAATTTACCAATTATTATTTTTTTTTACTTTCAAAAAGACTGTCTCAAATTGTATACACCAAAACACTTTTTTTCTTTGAATAAAAAGCATTATCTTTTCTGCCATTTCAACCTCTTATTGATTTTGTTCATCCCGGAATAACGAAATCGAACAGGAATCGCACTATTACAAGCAGGTGTGTAGTCGCGAGTCCCGTTAAAAAACGCAGGACACTGTTTTTGGATTCCTTTTTCCATGCTACCTGCTCTTCGATTTTGTTTATTTATTTATATTTCTTGATGGGAAAGCAATTATGACGTTGCTTTTTGCAAGTTGAGAGTCAGATAGGAAGGGAATATATTGGATTTTAAATTCTATTTTCTTTCTCACGCCTGGGAATTGAATTTTCTGAAAAAATCACCTTAACAGAAACGTTTTTTTTCCCTTCTTTTTATAATATACTAAGCTGTCAGTTCCATTCTATTTGATTTTGGTTAATTAAGTTTTTCAAGTGCGTTTACAAGTATGAAAATTGCAACATGATCAATGACATGCTGGTTACAGAATAAGAAATCTACCAATAATTTTTTTTTTTACTTTCTAAAAAGACTGTCTCAAGTTGCATACACCAAAACATTTTTTTTTTCTTTGAATAAAAAGCATTCTCTTTTCTGCCATTTCAACCTCTTATTGATTTTATTTATACCGGAATAACGAAATCGAACAGGAATCACAATATTATCAGCAGGTGTGTAGTCGCGAGCCCTGTTAAAAACGCAAGACACTGTCCTTTTCCATTCTACCTGCTCTTTGATTTTATTTATTTATTTATATTTCTTGATGTGAAAGCAGTTATGACGTTGCTTTTGCAAGTTGAGCGTCAGATATGAGGGGCATATACTGGATTTTAAATTCTATTTTCGTTCTCACGCCTGGGAATTGAATTTACTAAAAATAAATCACCTTAACAGAATTTTTTTTTTCCATTATTTTTATAATATACTAAGCTGTCAGTTCCATTCTATTTGATTTTGGTTAACTAAGTTTTACAACTGCGTTTTTCCCGTAACAAATACGTGCAATTCCTTGGGGAATTCAAATTTAAAATACCTGTACGAAAATTGGGGTTTTGAAGTGTAATTCAATTTCCTATTGTCTTTATTTCTTTTTTTTTCTAAAGGTAGTTTGTAGATAGATAATATTTCTTGTGATGCAAATCGTGAACGCACTTTCGTTTAAACTGCTATTCATGTAACATGTGCATTTTCATGTTCCATAAATTTAAATACACATTTCTATAAAAATTTGATTTTTTAACCGTTGTCCAATATTGAATCATCTCAGCATAAAAAATAAAAATGCATATTATATGTTTTTAAAGTAAAAATCTGGAAAAGAAAGTAAATTTAATTAAATTTTAGCGGTGAACATTATTTATTTAAATTTCCATTTTGAAATCATGCGTAATTAATATATACTTTATTAATATATTAATTAATATATACTTATTAATATAATATAATAATATTTTTATTTTATATATATATATATATATATATATATACATTTAAATTACAATAATATTAACCTTTAATCGTTGTATTTATCTAAATATGATCAGTATAAATATTAAAACTTTCGCAAACTATTCTCATGTAGAGCATTTAATCTTCGGAATCGGAATATTTTATATTCAAAGACACAATTTTAGACATAAAATATTTAGTAGACGATGCTTAAATCGAAATTCATGACATATAATTTTGAGGTGATGATTTAAAAGTATTCTAAGATTAAGAAAAATCCATTTTGTTACAAATCCTTTCAAACGAAATACTCTTATATATCATCAAAGAAAGATAAATACCTTTTAAACCATTTTACAATCTTTTCGAAACATTTGCAGTCGTTATATAACAATAACAATACTTCGAAAGAAACTTTCCCTGCTTTCAAAACTCGTGACGGCGCGAAAACTGAAATCCCCCCCGCAAACCCTGGAAGTGTGTCAGATCCATTCCTACGAGAGTGCGTGTAATCGTGAAATATGAGCTTCCGTGGGAGAAGCGTCACAAGAAACCCCACCCATCACGTTTTAATCCTGAATGCTATGATGGCTTACCTACAACATTAGGGAATATTTCTTCTTTTAGGTTCCTCACATGCCCATATAACAAAGTGTCTGGTCTTTCAACTGATAGGGATGAAAGATTATACATGTAAAAAGTATTTAGAATTTCTCGTCTCGAAATAAATTGCATTATTGAAAATTGTTTTAAATTTGAAACAGAAAAATGTCTAAGGAAGGACTTAAATTTATGTTAAATTGAAAAGATTAACCTTTAATTTTTTTCAATTTTCGAACAGCCTATTTATTAATTTTAAAAATTCAATTAAAAATTATTCATGCGCTGTCAAGTGAACGAAATTCACTGCAATAAATAGATTCAAAATAAATAGTAAACGAATATAATGATTGGTAATGATTATAGGAAGAAGTTATCCGAAAAAAAAGAACAACCAGCCATCAAAATCAAATAGTTTATGTACATAAAAACACAATTTAATTGTGTTCATGACAAACAATAAATTATCTAGTACAAATAAAGCTTTATTATATTAATTTTTGTGGTATAAGATACATCTATATTGCATGATGGTAAGATAAAACCATGGTCGTATCAAATATTTATGTTCATATTATCTAATTCCATATGAATAATTTGTTTTAAATGTTACCGTTCGATAGTGTTCAATAGAGAGAATTAAATCGTACATAAATAAAAAATATAAACTTTTGGTAAAATATTTTGCTTACTTTTTTTTTTAATTAATGCCTATTCAAATGCAGCTATTAAAAGTATTAAGTATTACAAAACAACTTAAGATAAATAAAACTTAAAATACAATAACTGATTTGTTGTATTTTAAGCTAGGCTAGAAGTATCCTGCAATTACAAGACTCAAAAATAACCAGTAAACTGATATAATGTAGGTAGAAGGATGTCAACAGAAAAACAATAAACTATCAACCATAAAAATCAAATAATTTATGTATATAAATATACAATTTGTGTTCATTTGTCAAATAATAAATTATCCAGTATAAATAAAAACTTTATGATATTTATCTTTCTCAAATAAAATTAAAAACATGATGGTATCAATATTTATGTTCATATTATCAAAGTACATATGAACATTTATTTTTAATGCTGCGGTTCGATGGTGTTCGACAGAGAGTATTAAATCGGGCATAAATGAAAAAAATATTAACTTTGGTCAAAACATTTTGCTTACTTTTTTCAAATACCTGTCTTTAGTTATGCACATTGAAGTATAGTTATTAAAAATATTAAGTATTATATTTTAAATACAAAGCTGATATTACAGCATTGTAATTTTAGCTAGGTTATAAGTGTGCATTGACAGGGGATTCAGTATAATAGCGGAAACGGACGGATCGATTGCATTTTGGGGGTGCTAGTCAGATATACACGACTCGGGGGGCTTTGAATGAAAAAAGTATAATACTGTTAAAACCGACATAGAAATGATGCCGTTAGTCTACATATACTCGTAGGACGGCCAAATGATTTAACTTTAATATAAAAACAATTAATAAAAAATACGAAAATTAATACTGAAACAAACAACTATTTACCTTTACTTTTAATGAATACTAATATATACAATTACAATCAAATTTAGGATTTTTACATTGGCACTTGAAACAGAATAAATAAAAAATGTTTATATAGAAGCAATCATAATATTACGCATACCTCAAATGAAATATTCCCATGAGTGGGTAGGCAGTGATTTACCAGTAGCCTCAAAACCTTTTAACAAAAAGAATACTCCCCGCAAATTCAAAGATGGACATAGATATATGTTATAAATTATCCCAGTAGCCATTCTCGCAGCAAAAAATTGTGTACCAGGCTCACGCACTGTCGCAGATCGTTCGCTCTGATTTTAACGGGTCTTCCTTTTTTGCCCGCAAAAACTCCAAAAAGGGTCCCACCAAAACCGATCGGTTCTTTTGGACCTGACCGTGTGACCGGGAGGGGTTATCTACCATTCCTGGATTCATACAAAAAATAAAGGAAATATCCCTTACCCACACACAACAGAATAATTACCAGTCACAACATCCTCCCACCTTTAATTTAGGCGGGAGCCAAAAATTAAACTCTAAATTTTCTTACACCTATTTTGCTATGGGTATACACACATCCATAAAATTACACATAAAAAATTAAAATTAAATTGAACACTGCTTGACAAATATAAACACATAAAAAAAAATACTATGAACTAAATAAAATTACAGCATATAAATGTTACATCATGAGAATTACAATTTCAAATACTAATTCAAAGAAAGAATAGCCTTTCTATTTACAGTCTCAAACATTATTTCTTAGTTGATATAAACAGTCGTCCATATCTGGACCTGTTGTCAGTTGTCCGGGTGAGTACAGGAACTCCAGAAGTTGACACCTCCAACGGGTAAAGTTTTGAATTGGTCGCGTCAAGCAACCATTACTCGTTCTCACCTGTACTACCCTGGACGCACCATCTCTACTGCTGTAGATTTTTCTCAATTTTGCCCATAGGCCAAATCACACGTTTTTTGTTTTACAGTTCGATGAGAACAATGTCCCCGACTTTAAGTTCTTGGCATGTGGCTTTGGCCTTCTGCACAAGTTGGCTTTTGTATTCCTTACGGAAACGACTTCTCAGTTCTGAACGCAAAGTGTTGCAGTGATTCACGCGCACATTCAGTTTGTTGGTGTCGACTGAATCTAAATCAGGTACCCCACTTGTTTTATGTCTTGCAAAAACAAGGAAGGAGTCAAAGGAATGAGCTCATCTGAATCGTCTGAGATATAAGTCAATGGGCGGCTGTTTATTGATGCTTCAACTGATAGGGTGTTAGTGCTGTAAGAAAACCTTTTTCTCAATTTATTTAAAATCGTACCATCCAGTAAAAAATTCTCACTATTTAAGAAAACTGGAGAAACGCTCGAACCACTCGGGCCTCTCTATTTTTACACTTAAGTCGACAATTATTTTCTTTTTCATCTCTGCTGCAATTAATTTTCGTTTGGCGAAAATTCAGACTTTCCCTCCCACCAACCGTACTGCGACAGATGTTGGAGTGTACAGCCGCTAGATGCTATGTCCGCTGGATTTAATTTCCTGGGATGTGTCTCCAGTATTCCTTCTTAGACAGACTTCGAATATCTTTAACTCTATTATTTACGAACACTCCCCAGTTTTCTTCACGTTGAATCCAGCAAAGAGCTAGTGTTGCATCAGTCCAGTAGTAGGTTGGGACTTCTTTCAAAGATAAGGCAGTAACAACGTATTTAGCCAGGCGTGAACCTAAAACACAAGCTAATAACTCCAAGCGTGGAATAGCCACCTTCTTTAATGGAGATATGCGTGATTTTGCAGCAACAAATTTCACATAAACCTGACCACTGCTTTCACTTCTTAAAAATATAACAGTGGCATAAGCCTTTTTACTGGCATCTCAGAAAATATGTAATGACCAGGAGTCTCTTTTTCCATAACCTATACGCCGTTCAAATTTAAGCTGGGAAATACAAGACAGTCCGTCGTACCATGTTGAGAATCTAGATTGTAGTTCATCTGGCAAAGGTAAGTTCCAATTTGCTTCAGTTGCCCAGGCTTCCTGGAGTATTAATTTCGCAGGTACCATTACTGGCACGACGAAGCCCAGAGGATCAAATACGGAATGTACTATCGATAGTAGTTTTCTTTTTTGATAAGTTTGATAATGGCTCAGACTTGAATGGTATAAATAAACTATCTTCTATACGGTCCCATTTAAGTCCTAAAACTGGAGATATAGGTTCAACATTCTGTAACGATAGTTCTTGCTCTGGACCAAAAGTCCACATACGCAGTTCCATTTTTGCGTCCGCCATAATGGCAGTTGATTGTTGTATAAATACTTCCAACTCTACCTTCGTATCAACTGAAGTGACGCAGTTGTCGACATGAAATGCATGTAAAAGCTTTTCTGCAACAACTTCAAACTTCGTATGTACATTTTTAAGATGGAATGAGATCACTGCTGCCAACAGGTAGGGGCTACTGGTAACACCAAAAACTACCCTTTTATGACGGAATTCTACAATTTTGTTATTTTCCCACCAAAGAAATTTCAGGTAATGTTGATCTTCTCGACTTATGCCAATCTGTAAAAAGGCTCGCCTAATATCGGACGTTACGCCAATCGCCTTTTCCCTAAACCGCATTAAGATCGCAGGAATTTCTTCTACGAGATTTGGACCTTTTATCAAACAATCATTTAGCGAAAGCGAATTATCCGATTTGCAAGAGGCATCAAACACAGGTCTAATTTTACTAGTTAAACTATCTACTTTGAAAACTGGATGATGTGATAAATAATGTCCCTTTGCACTCTTTTCCGATTCTGGGATTAATTCCACAACATCCTCCGACAACCACTCATTAAATATCTTATCATACTCATCAAAGTTATCCAATTTCTTTAATTTCCGTGTAGTGGCAAATAGCCTTTTTTCTTCAATATGCCGATTAGAGGCAATGTTTGAGAAAATTTTTGAACCCACGGTAAACTTACGCAATACCTACCATCTTCGTATCTACTAAGTCCCTTCAAAAACTGTTCCTGGACTAACTGATCTTCTACCGCTGTGGAAAAGGTTTGCACTTCATCTGTAATACCAATTCTTTCCAAATCCCACATATCAGAAACTTTCCTATTTTGAACATGGAGATTAGTTATTAACATTGACTGAGCACCCTCTAAACTTTGAACATTTAGTTCTTTCGGTTCTCCACACAAAGTCCATCCCAATTTAGTATTAATGGCCGTCAGACCCTCATTAAGCTGAATTACTTCACCCGTAAGAATTTGTCCATAAATATCGCTGCCTATTAAAAGTTCTATTTCCGGATAGTCGTCACCCACATCCGAAATCCAAATTCTACCCTTTTAATTCCTTCATTAAAGGACTCTTAGGGATACGTGGTATTACTCCACAAATAATATCCAGATCCAGAAAGTCGAACTGATATCCAGTGCTTCTCCCTACAGGTCTCAATCTCATAGAATATCGCTTGTGGTTTTTAGATTCAGTTCTTGCTCCCCCAAACAGAGAATGAGTTAATTTCTCAGATGAAAGACTTTTTAAATGTAAGGCTTCGGCTGTAGATCTTAGAATGTAAGACCTCCGAGAAGCACAATCCAAAAGACACCTTACCCTTTTCCTCATGTTCCCTGACACTACCTCAACCATTAAGGTCATAAGGAGTACTTCTCTCATACATGAAGGAGTAGACATAGTAGCTTGTACCGTAGTAGACCCTTTTGTACCCGCTACACTCTCACACTTTTGCTTGAATATCTGGACATAAAATTATGAGGTGAGATCGTTTGCATAGATGGCATTGAACAAAAATGCTTACAATCTCGCAAAATGTCCAGGCTTCAAACATCGGAAACAGCACTTTAATTTCCTTAATTTATCTAATCTCTCCTCTAGGGTCCAAGACCGAGCTAAAAACACTCTTTACTCATGACTTTTTCGGCAGAAAACCCAATTTATTTCCTTGGTTGCTACCAAACTGGCAGCGCTCATGAAAGGTTTTTTATTTTTTAATTTGCTCTCCTTAGGGTGCTCTTCACGCGAGGAAGGAGAAATTCAATTGCTAATTTTTAAATAAAATTTAATAATTGGTAATAATATTATTAAGGCAATTAATGATAAATTACTTTACTATGTTAGAAAATTTGCACAATCAAAATGTAACGATCTGTATAAAGGCTTGGTGTTATCATCTATCTTAAATGTTTGTTTAAATATTTGCTCTATTTATGCAACAAAATGATATATTATTAATTACAGATATGATTTAAAGTTATTTTTTTCGTATATGACATGCACCAAAATATTGCTATGTTTCTAAAAACATTTCACGTCGAGTCGAAAAAATATTTTCTTACGAATAAATCATTAGAGGAACAAATGTAATGGCAAATTGAGTTGCATTTTTGATATTCAATTCTATTATCAATATTACAAATTTTTATTTTCTGTAGATTTGCAAACAAACACCGAACCTTATATTTGTCAGTTTACAGAAATTTTCTTTTAAACTTCTGAAATTTGCAAGAAATCTCGAGATTTCTATTATTTTCTTTTTACAGTATCCCTGGAAAAAATATTCCACATGCACTGTAATTTAACCTCCACCAAAAAATAAATTAAAAAAAAAAAAAGAACCTTTCGAGAAATATTAAATTTATATTTATTTACTTTTTACTATATATATATATATATATAATTCCGCCAAAAAATAAATTTAATAATTAATATTATATTATTGTGGTGTGCAAGTTGGGCAGTCAGTTTGAAACTGAGTGTGGTTGAGACAAAGTTTTGAGAACTTACAGCTTTATTTACGCACGCAGAAACATAATATTCAACACATTTAAGGACAGATAATTATAGATTCGTGGAAGGATTCCTCTTCTAAGCTGAAAACACGAAACTCGTATAAGCGTACGATGCGCCAATATTAATATAATTAATTATAATAATTATATTTATAATAATAATAATAATTATTATTATTCTTATCATTTTTATAATTAATTTAGTGTGAATTAATATTAATTATAATTCTCTCTCTACGATCCGATGTACACGTTAGGTATATATATTACAAAAATAAATCATACATAACGTAAATATTTCATTAGACATTAGGAGGATTGAAGATGAAAACTTATTTTGATTTCTTGCAATATTCAGGACGACCTGTTGCAAAACTTATATTTTGTATAAATATATATATAATTTATATATATTTACGAAAAAAAAGATGGTTCACTTAAAAATTTCTTTCACCTAAACTATCAGCAACAGTATTGGTATTGTATTTTATGTCAGATTTATGGATGTTTTTCATAATCTTTCAAAGAGATTAGATTCCAAACCGCATTTGTAAAAAATTCTTACCTGTATGTGTCACATGGAGAATATGTAAATGCATCGATACATAGTTGTACTCATTGATAAGGAAAGTGAAAAAGTCTCTTGTATTTTAAGTTCCATATGACACGTGCATCTATTCATCGATAAGATAACATAGTTTGCCTGGAATGGAATTGCTCCAATTTAACTCCAGGCATCAATTAATATTAAAGCGACCTCAACTACTTAGGAGAATTTGCTTCTATTTTTCCTACCAAAGAATGACGGCAGTTGACTAATAGATCAAACAGTGCTTTGCATCCATGAGTAAGTGCGCTTTCTTAATGATCGCTAAACAATGCAAAGCAATAAGCATTCGAAGAATTCTTTTTACTTGTCAATATGGGTTAGTTCATTGCAGGAATTCAGGAAGTATGCTCATTAACACAACATAGTGATTAATTCATTGTTTATTTGTGTCTATTCATGTAAATGTAAGTTTATATTAAGTCCTCATACATTATTTTCTTTTTGCGATAAAAGTATAGATTATCATTAAATAAATCATATGCAAAATGCAATACGTAAATATATATACGTTAATTTATATGGTATTTACAATAGTGTGCATATTTTCATTAAGTATTTAATATTAAAACATTATAATTGAATATGAATATTGAAATGATATTTTATTGAAAAATATAAATAAAATTAATATTGAAAAAAATATTTTTAGCTTTTGTTTTTAACACGATTTCCAATAATAAGTGATTTACAATTTTTTTAATTATATTTTTTTGTGCTAAAGTAACTTTTTAGTAAATAACACCATAATCAATAAATAAATTTAGTATTTTAATCGATTATTTTTTGTCCAAAAAATGAAAAAAGTATTATTTGTTTTTAAGAGGAAAAGATAGTTATAATTTAACCGCAATCCAGAAAAAAATCTTTATAATTGAGAGCAGTAATTGGCAAACTTCGAGACATAATGTAATCCTCATTAGGCAAAATGAGGGTGTATCATTGCAAGCGCTTTGAGATGCGTCTTGTGTAACACTGAACCTGCTGTATATCTAAAGGTATCATTACCAATCGTAACTAAATATCTCTCGTTGTGCAATGGAAATACTCGCATTTGAAAACTTCAAAAAAGAACTTTATTTAATTGTTTGAAGAAATAATTATTTTTCTTTTAAAGTAAGGAAATATTATGACTTATTTAATAGTTATGTAGTGAATAACAGATATTTAATACTGGATTGATATATGATGGTTCATATGATTGAATGAAACTTTTCTTTGTTTAAAATTTCTGTTATGCGTTTTGTTCTTAAAAAACTCTTAAATCCTAAATTTTACGGGTATCCTGTGTAACGGCCGAACCGATTGAATTTTTTTGAATCTATTTTTGTCTTATTTATTTTCCTTTTTCAAGTAAAAGTAAAATATTAAAATTAATAATGTAAATAGTAGGTGTTATAATTAATAAATACTGAGTGATATTAAACTATCTTAGTTATTTTCTCCATTGTGTTTCCAATTTTTCTGATAAGATCTATAATAAGATCTAAGATCTATAATAAGATATTTTTATAATAAGATCTATAATAAGATATTTTTATAATAAGATCTATAATAAGATCTTTTCAGAAGAAATTGCATCAGAAAAAAATTTTTTATTCATTTTTTTTTTTTTTACTTCAAATATTTTTTAACATTTTCTTGTTTGGTTTTAATTTTTATTTTAAAAAGATAAAAATAGAGCAAATATTTAAACAAAGATAAACGCAAAGCATCAAGCCTTCACCGTTCACAGATCGTTTTAACATTTTGATTGTTCGATTTATGTTTTCTTACATAATATTGTATTTATCTTTAATTACCTTTAATAATTCTGTTACTAATTATTAAATTTATGTTTAAAAAAATATTAATTAAATTTAATATCTGAAGAAAATAACGTGTAATTAGAATTCGTTCTTTATTTTTTGCCTTAAATAAAATGATAACATAAAGCATTATGAAAATTTAAACCAAGAAATTATCGTAATGAAAAACAAATTTTAAATTTATATAAATTCCAACACCCTGTTTAATAGCAACAAATCTTAAAAGAACAATTAGAAGAGGAATTTAACTTTTTAAATTTCTTGAATAATATTTTTTTTTTTTTATAAAAATATTCAAACCGTATTGAAACAGATATTTTTCGAAATGACTGTTTTCTTCTTTCTGTTAACTGTAAGTTTTGTGAAAAGAAATGTGGCTTCTTGTTACGCGTATCATGGAACAAGAAGAAAATTTCAATCATGTATTTTCTTCGAGCTGGAATAAGTGTTGAAATGAGACACCAAAATGTGAATGATTTTGTAATGACTTTTCACAGAGCAGTAAAGAAGATTTTATTTGATGCATCAAGTCTCCTTCACGACTCACATGCGAATGGTTTTTCTTAGAATACAACGAAAAGAAAGTGCTTCAATTTCTTTGTACGTAATGTGAAACGTTGATTTTTCTTGAAATTTCGGAAAGAATTCTGTTTTTTGTTTCTATCAAAATCTTTTGAAGGATTATTTTTATTCGACGAAGTTTTTAATAATTGCTCCTTTAGAATTTATATCTCAACCATGAAATATTTTCTGAAAATTTTGAAGATTTATTTGTTGTTGCTTATTAAAGATTTTGATTTGTTTTAGGTTTTAGATGTGTTAATTTATTTTATATTTTAAATTTTTGGCATATGTAATGTTTGACTTTTAAAAATATAACAGTTACCAAGTTGTGTTCAAAAAGAGCCTCGTCCTAGGGTAAGACATGTCATTTGATTTTTAATTGAATTATAATTTTTGATAATTCAAATGTTATGGGGTGTGATATTAAATGAATAACTAGATTAAAAAAAAATCCTCACTAAATGGTATATTCTTTTACTTTTAAAGCGCCTTTATACCATGTATATCTCACTAGCACCACAAAAAAATTATTATTCAATTATTTCGTTTTCACTATTAAACCGATGTTATCAGTCCACACTTTTAACCTAGCTAAAATTACAATACTTACTGCAGTACATAATTTAAATTTAATATAATATATAATACTTTTATATTTTTTAGTAATTGCATTTGAATGTACATGACTAAAGGCACTTATCTGAAAAGATAGCCAAAATGTTTTTGCAGAGTTCGTAATTTTATTTTTCATACATGATTTCATATTATCGATGGAACGCCATCGAACGATAAGTTTTAAAATAAAACAAGTGTTGTAACAGAAAAAAAAACGTTAGTTATTTTAATAAGACTCCTAGACATCACTGTGTTTTGGTTAAAAACTAATTTAGAAAAGACTCCAAAGTTTTTTACTAACCCATTATTTCTTGACAATACGCTAGCATCTCGCACATAGTTAAAATGAACGACATCATTCGTTACCCTCACATAGATAAATTTTTGAAATACGTGGGTTTTGGCTGATTGAGAGGAAACAGTTCAGTATAACACTAGATATTTCATTTTTATTCAATATGAACCATCATATCATATTTTATAGAATAAAAATAGTTCGTTCCTGATATAAAATCTTATTAAAATTGCAACAAAATGTGAATCATCTTTAATAAGATGAAGAGATTACAAATTGCTTGATATGTTCGGCAAGTCATAAGTAATAGTAAATAAAAATTATATTTATCTTCTCCACCGTCCTTAACAATATTATAATTATATGACCCACAATGAAAAGAAACATTCACATTTATGATTTCATAAAATACAAAAATTAAATGAGTGCATCTAAAAGCAACAATTCATGAAGGAACAAATGAGACGATTGTACAAAAAACCAACAAATGATAATTAGAAATATACGTATTCATAATATATTTTAATTGTAAATTTCACCAAAACATTATATATATGTATATTTTTAAATAGATACTGGATGTAAATAATTCTAGCGTTAAGCGACTGCATGTTCGCAATGTAAAAAATTCTCTCGATCGCATTTGATGCATTATAAAAGGACATATAGATAGGCAATGAATTAATAATTGATAGATATAGTGAAAATGGTTAAAAAATTATACTTAATGCAAAAATTAAAATAAATCACAAGAACAACCTATAGATTTATCTAATAATAGTATTGATTACAAATTCATAATTTTAATGTAAATTAAAAAAAATGTTTTTTTAAAAGATTTATAATTTTAAAAATATATAATGGAAGCATATGCATGTGTATGCTATTGCAATAGATAATGGATGTAAAAATAATCTTTTTTTTTAAACGACCTTGTTCACAATGTAGAAAATACTCCTCTTAATCGCATTCGATACATTACAGAAGAACAAATAGATAGACAAGAATATAAAAATTGATTGATACAGTATACGTTGTCAAAAAATGATATTTAATAGAAAATTAAAATAAAATCCCAGGTACAGCCTATAGTTCCACTAAAATTGTATAGATTACAAATTGATAATTTTAATATAAATTAAAATTAAAAGCTTTTTAAAAGATTTTAAATTAATCATTGGTTAGAAAAAAATATTGTCTCTTTATAATTCCATAAAGGCTTGCAATACAACAAAAAAGCAATTACTGCATCATTAAAACAATTTTTATTCAAAATTTATTCAATTCATTTCAATGCATAGCAGAAAATACCGTAATCTTTTTTATGTATTCAAATTAAAATAAAATGTACACTTTGGAAAAATGATTATAAACGAAAAACCTATGTCTACGTAAAAGCAGCAAAAACACATTAATTTGTAAAACATCTAG